>NQII01000299.1:301592-324556 GCA_002778355.1 Clitarchus hookeri | reverse complement strand
TTAACCCAAGTCGGCTCCGCTTGGCTGTTCCGCTGGAGAAGAAGCGTTCCCACGTTGTAAAAAAGAAGAGAAATGTCCTTCGGAAGTGTCGACCAGGTATTCTTAACAGCGTGTTGTCTGCGAGTGCTTCGCGCGAAGGATTGCACAGGTGCGCGAGCGAACTCACTCGCCAAGTGTGCCACGGCGATTTACTGACGAAAGCAAACCGAAAGAGAAATATTTTTGGTCGGTACACAAAACTTTCTCAATTTACGCCGTTGAAAGTGTTCTGTGATATGAAAACTTTCAACTGTATGTCATATTTGTTATAAAATGAAAAAATAACTTTTGAAACCAATAAGATACGGGTTGAGGGTTACGGCCTATTAAACTTTTTACCCATAAATATTTTGTTAGGGTACCAGTAAACAGACAAAAAATATGTCAGCAAACAGTTCTTTTAAATGCAAGAAAACTTTGCAGAGTAAAAATATTATTAGACAATTTATTTTCGTGCAAATAATTATTTATTAAATTAAAACAGCTTTTTAAACTTTATGATAACGAATTTTAAAAAATAGCATTACCTTTAAGAGAACTTTATTTTCTTGAAAACTCCTATCAGAAAATGTTGTTTAAAAGTAGTCTTTCTTAAAACGTAATGTTGTTGTACATAATAGTGTTTTATTAATTTTAAATAAACAATTTTGCTTATACATATAACATAATATATACTGATTTTGTGGTTTATTTCCTTAATTTTTCGTAAATAATAAGCTATTTTTAAATCGAGAAATATAAACTGTATCAAATGTGCTGTTATAATAGCTATCAGAAATGCCTTCCTTTTGTCAATAAATAAAACCCTATCAAAATACATCAAGTATTTTGAATTCTGATCTTCATTTTAATTAAGTTTCAGGGATTGGCGCTCTACGAGACCCTCCCGAGTACATATAAAAAATTTGAGTTATAATAAATTCTATTTTGTTTACATTAGAAAAATATAAATTTGAGTTAACAAAACTTTTTTTTTTTTGCGGTAAACAGAATTTATCTGAACGAAATATTTAGCTGAATCAGCTATACAAACGGCCACCTGTTAAGTTTAAAGTTTATTCGCAGTTTCTTCACACTTTTTTAATCAAATCTTTGAAAAATCATCCTATGTATGACGTGTTTGATTATTTCCTAACTGGCAAGTATCACAAGTGTTTTATACTTCTTTGAACATAACTGTGCCTCTTTTTTTTTGGTTAAATCGAAGTTATATTATATTTATGTATAACTAATGTGAATAAAAACAGGGAAAAAATAGGTGTGTTGATAATGTCTAGTAGGAAATAGAGTTCTTATTCAGACTATTATTACTTTGAGTGCACATGAATGTGGTGCGCTGTCCCATTAGTGTATGCAGTTTTCTAGACTCGGTCTAGCTTTGTTTGCATGAGGCGGAGGAATGTCCGGACAGATGAACTTTNTTAGTGTATGCAGTTTTCTAGACTCGGTCTAGCTTTGTTTGCATGAGGCGGAGGAATGTCCGGACAGATGAACTTTAGCAGGGCTTCAGAAAAGTTGGAAACAACCGTGATTGGACAATAGATGCGAAAAATACTTCAGAGCAGGCTTGTACATTTGAGATTTTCTTTTGGGAATTGGCCGCTTGTCTTTGCCAGAAGACGTTTTCTCAACTGACTGGGCCAATCAGAATTAACTCTTTGAGTGCGGTACATACTGACTAAAAATTAAGACAAGGTAGAATTGAGTTTCCTATATTCACGGCTTCATGTCCATCAGTTATATTGGTCTCTATATTGCAATTTACAACCGTCCTAATGGTTCACACAACACTGGACACCGTTACTGAATAGTACACCGTTCATTACTGACCGGCTCTCTGCCAATATAATGCCGAGTTGAAAGTGCGCCAATCAAATGTTCTTTCCTGCGTACAATAATATGCAGTTCATCTTGTTCGTTTGAGTAATTTACACTTTTGAGTGTGGTGACGTAATATAATGCTGAGGAGAACCTTAGGGAGACTGCTGGTAAAGTATTATTTCGTCACCAGTGTCTTCAAAGAATACGGGGGGTGTCGTAATGTTTAGGCAAGCTCCTTACAACTAGTTAAAATTCACATGACGTAATATTACGTCGACCGCGTCCAAAGTGTTCTTTCTTTTCTGGAATACATAATCTGTTTCAGCAACGAAAATTTTATTTAAATATGAACCTCTGTAAAGTAGGCTTACCACAAACACAACATATGTTTGACGTATATGGTAATGACTATGATAATCTTGCATTTTCGTTACAATAGTTTAGCAGACGTCTATGTGGTAATGCCAATTACACTGTAAAAAAATTGTTTTCTGAAAAACAACCACGATTATTAAGTAAGAGACAAGCAACAAATATTTCCAAATTATATAATGAAAAAAAATACTAGGACGGATTTGAGACTTGAACAGCCCNACTAGTCTAATTAATGCCCTTCACCATACAACAAATACGTCTTACTGTGTTCAGATTATTTTTGATAGGTAGACTATACCAAGTAGTAACATGGGCTAGAATTAGATTGTCACCTCTTGGGCATAAGTGAGGTTAATGTTGCGGAGAATCACTGCACATCAGAACGACATTAAACGTTTGCAGGAGGACTGTATATTGCTCAGTTGCAGTTCCGTAACTGCAGAATACATTTGTTTATGAATGTTTACGACGGAACAACAGTTACGTACTAAACTATAATGTACAGCAGAACACTTACTGTGTATTACTAAGCCGTTACTTTTGCTACGAAGATATTTTTCTTTATTGTAAACCAAAGCAGCTCAAAGAATGTTTATTTCTTGGTAATAACGGAAGGCAATACTTCCATAAAACAAAAACGTATAAAGAAAAATGTTATTAACAGCAAACTTTTGTTTCTCAGACCTTCTTAAATTAAAGCAATGCTGCGTATAAGAAAATAGCCCCAAAGAAATGATTTTCTTTGCCATCCAAAAATCTTTAAATGGATTTTTTTAGAGTGCACTCCAAAACGAAACGTCCATGATTCACGAGCAGATGCCTAAGACGCACAATAATTAAAGTCATCCAATCACGAAAGTTTATCTGAACCAAAGTCAGGAAATNACGAGCAGATGCCTAAGACGCACAATAATTAAAGTCATCCAATCACGAAAGTTTATCTGAACCAAAGTCAGGAAATATTTCCTCGAAATCAAGTGTATCTACCAATTACGCAATATTACAAATTTTGCTGTTGGAAATATTGTGGTATGAAATGTATAGCCCTGCATTATTTAACCATAGCGTGGTTGCGGCATTTAAAAAATACGGCATCGTTAGAGGATGTTAGAAATGATGAAATTATTTACGTAAGAATCCCCCTTTCCCACCGAAATACTGCACCCTGACGGGCCCAGCGAAATAGGGGAAATTCTTCACACTATACAGTCAATCACTAGGTACACCGGAAAGTCACAAAAAAAATTTCGAGCCACCGCATCTCCGAAAACAATATAATGTCTTGCTCATTTTATAACTGGATGATGCCTTTCTTAAATGGCGTAAAGTTCGCAGACAAATCAGAAACTTCCATATTAGTGTATCAGAGTTCCCGTTTGGGTATGCAGCATCACATACAGTCTGTTGAAACTTAAGNTCAGAAACTTCCATATTAGTGTATCAGAGTTCCCGTTTGGGTATGCAGCATCACATACAGTCTGTTGAAACTTAAGGTTGAGTTGAGAGCCAATGAGGGTGAAATGAGCTGAGAATGGAGCAGCGCCGGAATGCAAGGGCGGGGGAAGCGGGAGATCCCAAAAAAAAAACCCGCCGNATGAGGGTGAAATGAGCTGAGAATGGAGCAGCGCCGGAATGCAAGGGCGGGGGAAGCGGGAGATCCCAAAAAAAAAACCCGCCAACCAGCGGCATCTAACGGCCGGGGATTGAACCCGGTTCGCCTTGGAAGGAGGCGAGCAGTAGAACCGCTTAGCCACCGCGGCCCTTTGAAATTTAAGATACTATCTATCAACTTTTCCCCTGACAGACCATAATCTCTAGGTACCTCTAAAGAAGCAATACTTCAGACGTTCACGCAGTATATAGGCAGCTAGTATTTTGTAAAATTTTCCCGCGATTAGTTATCTGGATATTGTGACTTACATGGTCATGCGCTTGCCAACTGTGCATTAACCGTACTCTGTGTTCCAATATTGTTTTGCCAATAACAGTATGAAAAAAAAGGTGGTCTGTACTGTACGTTAGAACAATGTTTTCGTAAACACAGTATAAAAAACGTGGTCTGTACTGTACGTTAGAACAATGTTTTCATAAAAACAGTATAAAAAACGTGGTCTGTACTGTACGTTAGAACAATGTATTCGCAAATACGTGCTTTAAATGGTAGTAAGCTTCCTCTGGTCGAATTTTAACCCTCACATACCCACTTTAATTTGGTGCTTCAGACGTTGCAAATAATAAATTTTAAGATCCGCGTTGTACTTCAGCCGACACAAAATCTATTTTGTTTAACACAACCAGTGACCTGTGTAGGCGTTATGTCCGGCTATAGTAATATACTATTATCAGATAGAGCACTAATACGGTTCATGGATCAGTTACAAGAAATATCACTAGCCATTGAACCTTGCAGTGCACAGTACCGGTCGAAAATACCCTTCCTGTGTGTTATATGCACAATCGTAACCATTTTCATCAGAAAGAGTTAATGCAATACTAGAATACATTCAAGCCATGCAAATATTTTTCTTTTATAAAAACACCAGTATGTTAGAAAAATTAACGCCTCTACGTACCAACCCTGCAGACAAGGAATTTAAACGACGGGGAATCAATGTTAAAGAAATTCCCTCTGAATGCATCAATTTTAAAGATAACTTTTACAGACATAATGTGGTCTAAGTGACATCTCTGAAGAAATACTGGCACGTTAAGAAATCTTGCAAATTTTTATATTAAATATGTTTCTTTTTAAGTTAAACTTTGAGACTTGCATTTTACAAAAAAAAAAAAAAAATATGAACGAATAAATTTTGTATTCTCTGNCAGAAAGAGTTAATGCAATACTAGAATACATTTAAGCCATGCAAATATTTTTCTTTTATAAAAACACCAGTATGTTTGAAAAATTAACGCCTCTACGTACCAACCCTGCAGACAAGGAATTTAAACGACGGGGAATCAATGTTAAAGAAATTCCCTCTGAATGCATCAATTTTAAAGATAACTTTTGCAGACATAATGTGGTCGAAGTGACATCTCTGAAGAAATACTGGCACGTTAAGAAATCTTGCAAATTTTTATATTTAATATGTTTCTTTTTAAGTTAAACTTTGAGACTTGCATTTTACAAAAAAAAAAAAAAATATGAACGAATAAATTTTGTATTCTCTGAGAAAGTCGCGCTGAAACGGTTATATTTACAATTTATGCAT
Source organism: Clitarchus hookeri (assembly GCA_002778355.1). Taxonomy (NCBI): domain Eukaryota; kingdom Metazoa; phylum Arthropoda; class Insecta; order Phasmatodea; family Phasmatidae; genus Clitarchus; species Clitarchus hookeri. The sequence continues at coordinate 319,109 of NQII01000299.1, read as the reverse complement.
TGATAAAGAATTACTTTATCATTGATTCCTCATTTAAACTAAACTCTGTGCATTAATTTGTACCAATAAATAGAGACCTGAAAAATTCGCGAGTCCAGTGACCTGTAGGTTATAGTTCACAGTTTTATGTTCAAAGAATCAGANCCAATAAATAGAGACCTGAAAAATTCGCGAGTCCAGTGACCTGTAGGTTATAGTTCACAGTTTTATGTTCAAAGAATCAGATATCAACGTCTTATTGGTTGCTTGCTGCCGGAGTGGCTGGCATTGATTGGACATGCGTTTTATTGCAAGTTTTTTTTATTGGCCCAGGAATCTCAAGGACGTGTCAAGTAATCTGTTGACCGTTCGCAAAAGTGACATATACCTACGCGCTCATGATTTCCAGATTGTACCGAAATGAATCCGCGAATTTCTCAGGTCTCTACCAATAAATAATTAAAGTTAAAAGCGTAATTATTACACTAAAAAACATGATAACTGTAATTTTTCAAATAATTGGTTGTTTTCTCCAAGTTGTCATTGATTTCATGTCAAGAAAACATAAAATATCCAGAAAATCTAGATAAAAATGTTGGCTCTTGAGCGACTGCGGAAGAGGTTCGCGCCATCTTGGATACAAGTATATGTCACCACAACTAAATTAACTGGGTCGAAATTAAAAATAAACCTATGAAGACACAGGTGTCATGTTAACAGTTATTTTGAAATTTAGCTTGCTTTATTCTCGTTACTAATTTCACATCTATAGCCATAATACGTTTCCTAGTTACTTAAAAAATTTTTGCCTCACATCAGAAAATATGAATTGAAACCACGTCGATTTCAGAAATCCTGTTACGCAGTCCTGTATGCCTTAACAAGTTTTCAACTCACGTATCAGCCATTTTAGTTTGATTAACAAGCGATGCAAATAATTCCAAGCTGGAGGAAATATATCCACCTCAACACTGAGGTATTCACTCTGTTGCTTGGCATTAAGACAGGTTAAACGCGAGTCACCTATATGTAGGGGCAGTGATATTTCGCGAAAAGATTTGAGACAAGATACAGTCCAAAACTTTGTAGGGTCGTCCAGCTTCTTTGATTGGCTAAAAATGTTCTGGCCCGTGTTAACCGTTTGCGCACGAATCACGAAGTTTCAGTGTAGGAGTTACTTAGTCCTGAGTGGCTTGGTCAAAGACGGACACGACACCAGCAGCCAATGGAGGTATAACAACAGCTGAGGTGTGTATATAGTATTGAAGTCTACTGTGTGCTTCGATTTTTACGCGAAAAGTCACTGGCCCTACCTATGTGTGTATACTGTGTATCACAGCAGGCGCACTTGTTCCCTTGGTCTCTGTGTTCCCAATCATCACCGGTGTGCATGACACCGGACNATATCAACGTCTTATTGGTTGCTTGCTGCCGGAGTGGCTGGCATTGATTGGACATGCGTTTTATTGCAAGTTTTTTATTGGCCCAGGAATCTCAAGGACGTGTCAAGTAATCTGTTGACCGTTCGCAAAAGTGACATATACCTACGCGCTCATGATTTCCAGATTGTACCGAAATGAATCCGCGAATTTCTCAGGTCTCTACCAATAAATATTTAAAGTTAAAAGCGTAATTATTACACTAAAAAACATTATAAATGTAATTTTTCAAATAATTGGTTGTTTTCTCCAAGTTGTCATTGATTTCATGTCAAGAAAACATAAAATATCCAGAAAATCTAGATAAAAATGTTGGCTCTTGAGCGACTGCGGAAGAGGTTCGCGCCATCTTGGATACAAGTATAGGTCACCACAACTAAATTAACTGGGTCGAAATTAAAAATAAACCTATTAAGACACAGGTGTCATGTTAACAGTTATTTTGAAATTTAGCTTGCTTTATTCTCGTTACTAATTTTACATCTATAGCAATAATACGTTTCCTAGTTACTTAAAATATTTTTGCCCCACATCAGAAAATAAGGATTGAAACCACGTCGATTTCAGAAATCCTGTTACGCAGTCCTGTATGCCTTAACAAGTTTTCAATTCACGTATCAGCCATTTTAGTTTGATTAACAAGCGATGCAAATAATTCCAAGCTGGAGGAAATATATCCACCTCAACACTGAGGTATTCACTCTGTTGCTTGGCATTAAGACAGGTTAAACGCGAGTCACCTATATGTAGGGGCAGTGATATTTCGCGAAAATATTTGAGACAAGATACAGTCCAAAACTTTGTAGGGTCGTCCAGCTTCTTTGATTGGCTAAAAATGTTCTGGCCCGTGTTAACCGTTTGCGCACGAATCACGAAGTTTCAGTGTCGGAGTTACTTAGTCCTGAGTGGCTTGGTCAAAGACGGACACGGCACCAGCAGCCAATGGAGGTATAACAACAGCTGAGGTGTGTATATAGTATTGAAGTCTACTGTGTGCTTCGATTTTTACGCGAAAAGTCACTGGCCCTACCTATGTGTGTATACTGTGTATCACAGCAGGCGCACTTGTTCCCTTGGTCTCTGTGTTCCCAATCATCACCGGTGTGCATGACACCGGACACGCCTAATCTACTGTGCAATGTTCATTGTCGGCTGGTCATCAGCCAGTAGTTTGCCTCGTTTATTCTACCCCCATCCCTCCCCAAATAAAAATAACCTTCGTTGTGCAATAGATATATCTTCAATCGAGTTCTTTTCAGTGATTACCACAAAAACCAAGTAAATTTTGATCAGGAAAATTATTGTTGTTGACACTGAAGTGTTCTTGTAAAATTCTAACACTAACGAAACGACGAATATTTTCAGGTGCGTGTTTTATCTTCAAAGTAGAAAGTACACAGAGACGTAATGACGTGGCGGTTTCTTTGATGTGACCGTACCGGTTTCTCTGATTGGTTGCGCGACGCTCCGACCGCGAGCTTTGGTGTCCGATTGGCTCCTGCGTGCTGCGAAAGGTACTCCCTATTGGCTGGGCTGCCGACTGGCAAGTACGTTACCAGGTGCTGAGTGGCGGATGGTGTTCCGACAAGTTGCCGGCTAGTGTCGATATTTTGCTGGCGTGTGCGATTGGAGTTCGTGGTAAAAGCGGCTGTTTCACTTCTATATTCTTAAGTACTCTGTGATCGAGCATAACCCCCAGAGTGATGGTAAGAAACATCAAAAATCCTCTTCAATTGCATATATGAAAAAATTTAATTATACAGAAATTTTCGCACATTGTCAACTTTTTATAATGTATGAACTGTTAGTTGGTGATTATATATATGTCACACGGCAGCCTATGGTATTAGTTTACTTTGTGAATTTATTCATGTGTACAACTTAGTTAGTATTTGTCATTATGGCTGTAGCAAAACAGAAAAAATTTGAATTTGACATCAAATNAAACAGAAAAAATTTGAATTTGACATCAAATTATTTGAAAAATATATAAAATGTAAACTGTTTTTAGTCAAGAAAATGTCATCACGTATTATGTGTACAAGTTGAAGATTGTTTGGTAAAAAATAAAATCATAAATTTTTGGGGTCCAACACACCGCTAACGACAGGAGATTTAATTTACTATTATTGCTCTGCAACTTCAGCACCTTATTATAATAAATTAAATAAAATAAAAAACACATTGTTACACTAAAAAAAAAAAAATTACCGAANTTATTTAAAAAATATATAAAATGTAAACTGTTTTTAGTCAAGAAAATGTCATCACGTATTATGTGTACAAGTTGAACATTGTTTGGTAAAAAATAAAATCATTAATTTTTGGGGTCCAACACACCGCTAACGACAGGAGATTTAATTTACTATTATTGCTCTGCAACTTTAGCACCTTATTATAATAAATTAAATTAAATAAAAACACATTGTTACACTAAAAAAAAAAAAAAAAAAAACNATGACAGGGCAATCTACCATTTTGCTTTACAATATGGCCCCTAGTTGGACTTCATAGCCATACACACGTTTGAGTGAAGGCCATTTGTTTACAGAATGGTTCCCTCCTTAACAACGAATTCTTCTCTTCGACCCGACCACAAAGTAAATAAGATCACGGAGACGAAATGACGTCGCGGTTCCTTTGACGTACTTTCGTGTTTCGCAGGCAGAAATCTAAGAAGGGGCGACGGAATCTTCCAATCACGAAAATGAATCGCAATGAAAGTGTTTTAGAGTACAACTAGACGTGGAATCATTTCGCAGGGGGCAAGGAGAAACAGTGTGCCCGTATGCAAGCCATTGCGTACCAGTGTTATTGGGATACTAAGATGTCACTACTTATACCCATTAACTGCATGCTGCATTACCGCAGACATGCCAGACAGTTTTGTCGCTTAAGGGATGCAGTTTCTGATAGTGACATTATTTTAAATGTTGAATACAAACACCCCCAAATAATTTTGAACCAGATATCACACACGTGAAGCTAAGGCATGTTCTGGATGTCTCATCCTGGTCGTGAGTACGTGAAGAGAATTGGGCGGCTCTTAATTTCGGGTTCTTGAGAACCGATGAGAGTAAAGCGAGGTGGGTATGGTGCAGCGCCGGAATGAAGGGGTGGGGGGAAACGGGAGAGCCTCGAGAAAACCTACTGACCAGCGGCAACGCTCGGCACGATTCCCACATGTGAAAATTCGGGAGTGATCCCGCCGGGAAGCGAACCCGGCTCTCCTAGGTGGGAAGCGGGTAGTCTAAACACTAGACAACCGCGTCCGCTCTTCCTGATCGTGTTGCGCGCCCGGCGTAGACGACGAACGAAGTCGTTCGGCTTCTGGAAACGAAGGGTGCGGGGTCGCAGACTACTCACTCGTCCCTGGATCTGTGGCCCGCGCAGAAGAAAAGCCCCCCTCGACCACAGGAATGTGGAGTTTAAAAACATTCAGTTGTAGAGTAGTTGACGGGAATGCCGGCAGCAGACCTAACGAAAACTGGATACCATAAAAACGAAATCTGGTTCCCTGGCTTCCCGCCATTCCACGGACAAAGAACACCGCTTTTCGTTTTACATGCAAACGAAAAATTTTGGGTGTGGCAAGCGTCTTCGCAAGCTCACATCGTCGAGAGCTTCAGCGTAATAAATATCGTACTTTTACAATAAAACTTAATGGTATCTAGTTAACAAAAGATATTATTAGCGTTGTAAGCAAATTATATTTTTGCAATTTTACAGTAATTTAATTTTACCCAACGTAGACTTTTATGCATACGGAGTGTTTATTGTCACAATCTGCACAAGTTGGCTTGCACTTACAGGAATATCTTTCGTGTATCTATAAACTTGGGAGAAACAAGACTTCACGACCACTTTCAGATGGGCATTTGCTAGTTGCAGGTCATAAACGACAATCCAGATGTGTGAAACGTTCAGCGGTGATACTCACAGCTAGGTTAGGTTTACTTAGAATTATAATATACGACCAGAAATTTATCTAATTCCATTGTTAATGACCGTGCCTTCTTGTAAAGACATAATTTATACCCTCGCAAATGTGCAAACGTGACAGACTTCCCTTAGGTAGACTATCATGAAACAAAAAAAAAAATAAGTGTCAAATCTGTTCAACTCCTCCAGTATATTAAAAAATCTGTTCCATAGGATTTTTCATAATAACGCTTAAAATCACCATGTTCTTATTTTTTGCAACTTAATAAACAAAACTTGTAGAAAAATAATAATAGTTATGATGGAAAATAAAAGCAAGCTACTTGTTCTATATAATAATAAAAAAAAACTATTATCACTCTTTTTCAAGTTCAAATACATTTTTTCAAGTTTTTGATATATGATATATTTAAGCTCTTTCTGTAAAAAAAATTTCTGCTAACCTTATTTTAAAACCAATTAAGACAATAACTATCAAGTAATTTATTATTAATGGTAATTTATTCTTTTTGTAATACAAAACCAGAAAAACTGTATTTCTGATATGCAATTAAACAGAAACTAAGCCTTGTATTTTCATTTTGGGAAATGGTATCATGCGTAAAGGTTATAAGCTAAATAGTGTTTGGCTCAATAAAAAAAAATTGTATTTTCGTACCCAATGTCCATAACATTGACAGACAACTGTTTTTTTTTTGTGGTGTACCAGAAACTGTGATATCAATTGAACCATCATAGCGTTTAATATATATAGGACAACCTAGGTTATGACTGCAAGATAAGTCAGGGTTCCAGTCTCCCGAAAAATTACCGAAGGTGATGGACAATCTCCGCTAGACGTTTCGCCAGACAGGTAGACTGTTTGTTTACACTGAACTATACTTTGATCACTCAACTAATCTATTCTCTTGTTCCAATCATCTTACTTGAAACAAACAAAGCATTTAACCTCTTAACACACCGACGTTTTTCGTTCTTCTTTCCAAGTATTGCAATATAGGAGATTTTTGGCCTGGCAAGCACTTACCAATTCCTTCTAATAACTTACACGAAGGAACCTACGAACAGAAATTATATTGGTCTACAGCCCCTGCAGCATCCAGCAATGAACTTTTGGAGTGTTAGCAGCAGCCAGTGGCATGAACCACGAAAAAGATGCTGTATGTATATTTGCAGCATGCTAACTCCTGACATTGTATACAGCACCGGCCATGGGTTTGCCGATTTTGCAACACGTCTTGTGACAGAGTACACTCGGGAAAATATGTTAAGGGAATAAAGATAATTTTTTTTATTTCGTTGTTACAACGTTATCTACATGTAACTGTTTTACAATTGGGCTTAAATTAACTGGTCGGTTTGATTATCGTAAACAAAATTGAGAGTTCAGTGATTTGTAAGCTAGGTTTTACATTAGTTTGTATATCCAAGTATATGTTTAGAGCATATTGGTTGCTTGCTTCGATAATCATACATCTTGATTGGAACTGCATTTAGCTGTGTGTTTACGGTTGGCTCTCAGAGACCTCGAGGATGTGTCAAATATGTCGTGGGCCAATCGCACGAGTAATACAAACATACAAGCGTCTGAAGTATAAATTGCCAGGAAACAAATCCGCTGATTGTTCACGTGTTAATTGAGTCAAATTAAAATTTATTTTGGAGAGAATCTACATATGGTGAGCTTGAACAGTCTCGTGTATATTACAGAATTTGTGATGGTAAAAAAGTAAGCTTGGTCCAGTGCTGAAATTTATTTGGTTGGATGTAGGNGGTGTATATTACAGAATTTGTGATGGTAAAAAAGTAAGCTTGGTCCAGTGCTGAAATTTATTTGGTTGGATGTAGGGTAATCGGTTTATTTGATTGCCTGTGATCGAATTTACTGCTCGAGAATCTATTTATAATTCTTCTTACAATTAGGATGCTTACCAGTGTATTTATTGATGTCTTAAAATTGTATAAACTGTCCCAATGAAGCAAGTTCATCAACAGGAAACAAAATGTAAAGCTATAAAACTTGAAAATATTTATCTATCTACATGTAATTTATTAGACACACGTGTTTGAAAACATTCCTATTCTGTTAGCAATTATACTTTAGCTGAGTCGCTAAGACGTAGCGTTCGGGTGCTAGTGTTATTGGTTCAAATCTCGTTGCTGCNAGCAATTATACTTTAGCTGAGTCGCTAAGACGTAGCGTTCGGGTGCTAGTGTTATTGGTTCAAATCTCGTTGCTGCCGTCAATATTTTTTTAATAATATCCGAAACTGTAATGTACGTAGAGTCACACAAATCTTTATTTGCTCCAACAAAATTTTACACGTTTGTAGCAACCTAATAACAAATGAATGATTTGGTTTCAGCAATAAAATATTTAATTGCTTCTATACAACCATTTACATGATTTGGTTACGCCAAACTAATTCTGTTTTAGTCAATAAAAATTTTTTCTGAGTGCGATATTTCCTGGATCTTCACTGTTTCTAATGCTTTATGCAAAAAGTTACTTTGATTATTAACGCATACGTATTATAATGGTTTGTGATAGTACGATTATGCATTTTTAATGTAATATGTCAATCATATAACTATTTATACACAAAAAAGTTATAAAGTAGCATTACATTACCGAACCTTCAGTCAGTCAGCTGTTCTTCACTGGGCGAAACGGGGTATTTCGTCGAGGTCTCACTGCCGAGTCAGTGCAATTCACTATCATCTATTCACAGTTTCTTCACACTTTTTTGGGACCGCGGTGGCTGAGCGGTTAGACTGCTCGCATCTCACCACGGCGAACAGGCGTAGGCCTATGTGGCATTAAATGCTATGAGTATATCGCCAAGAAATAAATACTCACCTCATCAAAAAACACAAAACTGAGAAAAACATAAACATTTAAACACGTTTATTACAAAAGTACGAGGAAATATTAGGGTGAGAAAAAAAAACTGATACTGCCCTTAATTAAGTTATTCGCCTTGTACAGCACATAATTACTGGGGAAGGTTCTCTCCGTTAAAATATACTGATTTAAGCTGGGCGCCGTAAAAAAAAACATTAAATATGCTTTAATCCAAGATGGCAAGACTGAAACACAAAATTTCTAATTTAAAGTGGTTAGACTGCTCGCCTTCCACCACGGCGAACAGGGTTCGATCCCCGCCGGCCGAGTCACTCCCGGATGTTCGCAAGTGGGACTCGTGCCGGACGATGTCACTGGTCGGTGGGTTTTATCCGGGATCTCCCGTTTCCCCCACTCATGCATTCCGGCGCCGTTCCTTTCTCATCTAATTTCACCCTCATCGGCTCTCAAGACCTCGTTGTTAAGAGCCGCATAAATCTGTCAAGTCAAGTCACACTTTTTTAAATCAATCCTTTGAATAATCGCCCTATTTACTAAATATGTCACGTTTCACAAGCATTTTATACTTACTTCTGTTAACATTAAATTATCATATTGGGGGTTAAACTGAACTTGTACTAATATTTTATTAATAAATTAAAGTATTTCAGTTATAATTAATATCAATAAAAACCAAGACAAAATAGGTGTGTTGGTAAAGCCTAGTAATAAATAGTCTTTATCTAAAATATCATTAAACTTAGTGCGCACAAATGAGGTACGCTTTCACTTTGGTGTAATTTTCTAGACTTAGTTAAAGTTTGTTGCATGAAGCGGAGGAATTTCCTGGAAGCAGAACTTTAGCAGTTAGAAGTAACTGTGAATGGACTATAGGAGTAAGTAGAAATCACTGTTCAGTCAGCGAATAACAGCATCTGAAATTATCAGTAGAAATTTAGTGACTTACGTGGCTCAGTTTCAACATATCTGCAAGAAAATTCGCTGATTTGGAGCAGTTTTAACAATGCTATCAAACTCTTATGAGAAAAGGTACATATCTGTCAATTTTACCATTCTAAAAAAATGCATCACATTTTCCAGTTTCACAAGTTTAAATTACCCTTAAAAATAAAAAAAAAAAAAAAATTAAAAAAATTAAATCTGTAGAAATTTTGAAAAATATTACGTCATTATTTGTTTATTTATTTATTTGAAAAAAAAAANTAAAAAAATAAAAAAAATAAAAAAATTAAATCTGTAGAAATTTTGAAAAATATTACGTCATTATTTGTTTATTTATTTATTTGAAAAAAAAAAACAACTTGGTATGATACAATACATAAAAACACATTTTCAGTCAGTTTAAGTTTCAGTAAGGATAGTAGATTTATAGGCAAGAATGACTGATGGGGTCAAAGTCTGTGAGATTTCTTGCATCACCACGTGGGACATCTGCTGGCTCGTGCATTATTGCAACTTCAAACAAAGCTACGAGTCCGCTGGTACATCCTTACCGGGAATAGGTATATTTTTGGCTGCTTGATTTGTCAAAACCACATGTCTTCGACTAAGGTTTGCTCATTGTTTACACAAATAAGAGTTTTCAAGTGTTATTTCACTTATTGTGATGTATTTGCAATACAACTAGAAATTACTCAAGTTATAACGATATGTTTTCTTTGTAAAAATGTGAGTGTGGAAAAAAAANATTTGCAATACAACTAGAAATTACTCAAGTTATAACGATATGTTTTCTTTGTAAAAATGTGAGTGTGGAAAAAAAATTAAAACAGTCACGTCACTGGAAACGCGAAAACGATGTCTAAAATGTAGGATAAGTGCAAGGTTGCTAACATCATAATATAAAATTTCCGTATTCAGATTGTAAAGTTTCCGTTTCGGTCATAAAATTACCGTACACATAATAAGGTGCTGAAAATAGTTTTATATATCTTCGTTAAATTTAAATTTACACTGTATTATTTCCGTCCATGATAAAAGGCGTAAAACACTTTGCTTGTTCATGAGACCGTATTAATTTCTCACTCTAATCGCTTGATCGATTTTCACATTACACACTGAACGTGTAAAATATTTATATTTGAAAGACTACTTCGCAGCATCTATACAAGTTGAATTTTTTTATAAAAACTTTACAAACATGTATTGTTAATCCTTTCAACAGAGCAAGCAGAGTTACCTGCGTGAAATAATTTCCTTGCTTTTAGTATACGAACCGTACAGTCGCCAATCTTCCCTACATATCTCCATGAACAAAATCGTTCCCCTACATGTACGAAAATTTCCACATAATTGGCAGGGCTGGCTAAGCGTAAACTATTGTGACAACTATTTCTCTTACATACTGTATTTAAAAACTTTTAAGCTGCAACGTTGCAGTCTAAACCGTCCCATTGCAAAACCAATTTTGAGTTAAAGGGTTTTGAAAAACAAATAGATAGGATCTCTTTCATTGAGAGAAAGGTTTGATCCAGCCAACAAAATATTTATTTGTATACGGCCAAAAATATATTTAGTTGTCCCAGCAAAATATTTTGTTGAGTAAACAAAAATTGAAGAGCAACAAAATTATGATTTCTTCGTCCGACAAATTACATGCTTGAATAAGCAGAACCTCTGTGTTTGAGCCAATTGAAATTAAAATGCCAACAAAATTTTTGCTGACTCAACTGTAGGTATATATTTGTTTGGCCACTCGTTTGATTGTCTTCCATCGGAAACATAGCTCGAGAGTTTGTTTGTTTTTTTTGTGGCAATTAGGATCGTAACAGTGTTTGTCAGTGAGTTTATTGGTGTTTAATAATGGTATAGACATAATAATAATATAAGTTCAACAGAAAAATAGAATAATCTGTAAAAATTGAAATATTTATATAAGCACCTTGACCAGTATTTTAAATGTATGTATAAGTCAGTTTAGCTGGGATTTCTAGAGATGCGCTAGGGCGCAGATTGTCAAGGTTCGAATCACGGTAGGGCTAACAATTTGTTTTATTTACGGAAACTTTATTTTACGTAGAGGCAAAACAAATATTTAGTTGCGCCAACCAAATCTTGGTTTGGGGGAGACCAAAAAAGAACAATAAAATATTTTTTGTTTCAACAACAAAATATTTTACTGCCGCTATACAAACAATTAATTTAGTTGCGTCAAACAAACTTCGTTTGACTAAATGAAACCTTTTTTTCCGGTGTATCGCGAAAATCAGGTGTCCCTGTTTAGAAATATGCAGACGATAACGGATTTAAATGTGAAAAATTGCTTGGAGGATTTCCATTAAAAGCAATGGAAAAATAACTTTAAAATCGAATCTGTTTTGCGATAAAAATATTTATAACTGAAATTCTAAGGCATCCGAATTATTTTATAACACTTTGCCAGAGCTTAACCAATCTACGGTGCCGCTACCAATCCTGTACTAATAAACATATCAGACTGTTCCAGTTAATGAAATGCTTATTAAATCCAAACGAAATATTTATTTCATTCTACCTTGATACTTTACCAAATTGATTAGTGGAAAGTGCTTTTAAAAATTTTGGTGTAATAAATACATTTAGAGAAAGTTGGGACAAACAAATAAGTGTTAGGTTCAACAAAGTATTTGAAAATGATTAATTTGGTTCAAGGAAACGAATGCAAATGTTTGGAGCAGGTGTAAATTTGGGTGGACAAAAATTTGTTCAGTGTAAACAAATATTTTCAAGTAAATTAATTTGGTATCAACAACTACATATTTCTCTCAGCGTAGCCTTGATGTTCACTGTACACAGTAGAATGCGCCATCCAATAAGGAATGTCCTTAACGGCGGGATACATCATTCTTTGTTAGACTGTATTCTGTAGTCGCAGGAGCACCTGCTGCTGATAAAACCAAACACGAAAACATTTTTATTGGTTCCGTCATACGACAGAGCGTTACTTAGTCTATTCGCGGTTTCTTCACACTTTTCCAATCAGACACGTAAAAAATCACCCCATGTTTGACGTGCTTGGTCGTTTCCAAAAAAATATCATGTATCACAAGCGTTTCATACACGTGTTGAGATAAAAGTACCTTATTTTGAATTAATTTTAACTTTTACTTATATTTTACGTATAAATTATATTATATGGTTTAATATAAATATGAATATATTTCTAAATCATAAAATATTTCCCGATAACGAAAGAGAAGTACAATTTGTCATTATATTGTACTGAATGCTCATAATATTAAACACCGCCAGACAGGTTAAAATACAGCAGATGGTAGGACGTGAGGTTTTCAGAGTGGAGGTCGAGGACTCAAGGAGCAAGTTCGATTCCCCTCCCGGCCATTTTTTTTTTTTCGTTGGTAATATTTCTTTATTTTTTTTTGGACAAAATAATTGAAATTTATTTTATTTTACATCGGAATGTTTTTTTAAAGCAAAGAAAATACAAGAAAATATTTACACAAATATTAACATCAATCCAACACACAACATTCTGTTTCGCCTGCAACATCAACACCGTCTTAATATTGACAGGACAGTAAGGAGGCAAAGCTGCTACAAAAGTACTTAATCTTTAATTTGCATTGATAACTTATCTATATATTACATTAACAACAACATTAGTTACTGACGGCTCACAATTAACAAAAATTACTATTGTACTCGTAGTAATATTAGTACTCGTTGACACAACAATATAAATTTTTCTGTGCATCTATGAAAGACTAACAAAAAGCTTTTTGCACGTTATTGCAGCTAAAATGCATAGCTAATAATGCAGACTGCACGATAATAACTTCTCGAAAGGAATTATTAAAGAACACAATCCATCTTTCATCTGAAAACATTACATGAGACACTTACATACACCTATACACCTAACTTACACACACGCATGTGTGTGTTATGTACGTACCTACGAGTGAGTGATTAAACATCTCATTTCAAACAAATAAAAAGACGCAAAGCAAGTCTGTACATCAACGTATTAAGGTGCGTCCAGACTTGCAACCGAACCTTATGCTGTAACCGCACCACTTTCCTTTCTGGACCTTAGACTACTGCGTAAGTGGCGCGCAAATAACAAACTGTAACATGGGTGATACAGAACGGGGTGAGAAGCGTTACCTTGGTCGTTGGTTTTCCCCCCCATCACATCAAAAGGTCGAACGCGCTGAGGTTGCAATAAAGTGTGAGTCTGCATATAACCCCGGGGCGTATCATTCGTTTCTCTGTGAGTACTTCGTATCGCAAAGTGGTGCTCTGTGATGTTACGTAAACGGCCTCCATGCTTGTGATATGGGTATCATTGTAAGCAGTCACGTCTTTTCTAATGTCTAAAAAAAACTATTGAATATTTCAATGTAAATATTTTTTTCAGGGCAGAAATAAGTCGGCATTTTGTTGCCAAATTATAAATTTAGTTATTGAAACATAAACGTGGTCGCTGAGAAGTGTCAGTCAGCGAAATTCGATGTAAGCAGTCCAATGTTTACTATACTTGTTCTTCTCCAAAACAGTGTTTGAAACCATAGCGACAATGTTGTATACTTTCTGGACAAGTTTCTGTGTTGAGAAACCCTGTAGTTACCGCATAAAATTCTGAGGAGAAAGAACACACGCGAAGCTTGTTTATGGTATTTCCTCTCGCCGTCACACTGCTTCCTGACTGCTGGACGGGACCTTGGGGCGTTTGCAAATTTTTACTAGGGAGGCCCCTTAATATGTGTGTGTCAACAGATCATTCAAGTGTGTTTATACATGTAAGAAGTAGTATTGCAATAATACTTATACTATAATACAATTATACTATACGGATGAATAAAAAATACAGAAATAATATTTACACTCCTAGTACCTACAGGTACACCTAATGTATTAATACCATTTATAGTTTGTATTGAAACTATTAGAAACATAATTCGACCAATAACACTAGCAGTACCATTAGCTGCAAATATAATTGCAGGTCATTTAATTCTAACTTTACTAGAAAATACATCAATAAGAGTATCATCAAGTATAATAATAATTATATTAATTATTCAAATAATACTACTAACATTAGAAACAGCAGTAGCTATAATTCAGGGATATGTATTTGCTGTTTTAACAACACTATATAAGAGAAGTAAACTAATGTCAAATAATCAAAATCATCCATATCATTTAGTAGAAATAAGACCCTGACCATTAATTGGTGCTATTTCAACAATACATGTACATAAGTACATACTCGTACATGTCCATTCAGTGCTTCAGTGTGAGCTTGACAAACTTCCGGAATAGTAACACATATCCATACACTGCTTGGAAATCTTGAGGAAATATTGCAGCCTACTGCATCGATTACCAGCCCTCACAAAACGCAGGGTAACTTCCAGTCTTCCTTATATTGAGGTGTCTTCCCTAAACAGAATGGGGTGGAATTCAGCCGACAAACTTCTTAAGGTAATTCATTTGAAAAATCAAATTGAAAATGTATAGGACATTTTTTTTTCACCCAAATTGAATATTGGGGAAGACGTGAGCCCATGAAAATCTAGATTTAAAACTGTATTTCAGAAAAATATCGAAAACGAAGCGAAATTAAAATACAGTTCTCCGAACATTGTTTTATAATATCGGTATATTCAACCTAAGAGCAGACTGACATTTATACCTCCCCTTGTAATGAAAATAACAGAGGTAGCCATCCTCTTCCTGCAGGCAAATTTTTCACCATCAGAAATTACGAACGTTTGATGCTGGTTTATTGAGCAGTAATGCATAATTAACGAAAATTGAAATTTTGTTGCAACTGTTTCGTGTAAAACGCACACGAAACTTCCGGCGGAAGCGACGCAGTTCCAGGCGCGTAAGCAAAGCCATCACTTCCTGCAGAGAATAACACACTCGCCGACTGTCGCCAGAAACGAACAGGCAGCTTCAGTACTGCACGGTTGTTAATGTACGGTACATTCTGTTTACAGTAAGCATTGAAAGTGTCATCCGCCAACGTGTTCGCAGTGGACACAGCGGCACACCATACACGTAGGTAAACAGTATTGCGTTAGTGCTAGGCACCGTATCGCGGCGGCTCAAGCTCTGTATGCGTTTCATACTAAAGCGACGGGTCCTGGGTGGCTGCAACAAGAGGTTAATTTTTGTTAATCAAGTTATACTGCTCAATAAACTAGCATTCACAGTGACGATAAAAAAATTGCATGGGTGGCCAACCCTGTTATTTTCATTACGAGGGGAGGTACTAATGAGAGTTTGCACAAAGGTTGAAGATCGCGATGACAAAAAAAAATACAATGTTCAGAGAATTGTAGTTTAAATTCACTTCGTTTCCGGTATTTTGCACAAAAAATATTTTAAAACCTCAATTTTCAAGGGTNTGGGTGGCCAACCCTGTTATTTTCATTACGAGGGGAGGTACTAATGAGAGTTTGCACAAAGGTTGAAGATCGCGATGACAAAAAAAAAAATACAATGTTCAGAGAATTGTAGTTTAAATTCACTTCGTTTCTGGTATTTCGCACAAAAAATATTTTAAAACCTCAATTTTCAAGGGCTTATATCTACCTTAAAATTCAGTTTATGTATAAAGTGTCCCGTACATTATCCACTTGATTCTGCATTAGGAATCACCTCACGTAGTTTGTCGATCGAATACCGTCCTATACAGTACATGGTGTTCTTTCTTGCTGCCTTAGTCTCCACTAAATTAATCAGTTATGTACTTTAAGACTCTAAGCGACATTCTGGGTCACCAAAACAGTTGAAAGAAAGTCTGCAATTTTTGAACAATTTGTCATCAAAATAGTTTTGGCTCGTAAGCTGAGTCGATAAGAAATACTTCGGTATTGTATTTTTTTAAATTCCTGTTTTGTTTATTTATACCATTCTTTAATTTTTCTTGAGTTTTGCAGAAATTGACGCCTCTNCAATTTGTCATCAAAATAGTTTTGGCTAGTAAGCTGAGTCGATAAGAAATACTTCGGTATTGTATTTTTTTAAATTCGTGTTTTGTTTATTTATACCATTCTTTAATTTTTCTTGAGTTTTGCAGAAATTGACGCCTCAAAATTCTGCACACACTACGTAGCTACGTCGTTTACTTAGGTGCAAACATGTTCCTGATGGAGAGTGATGCTGTTCACGGCACCCTCAGACAGAACAGCAAACCGCCACTCGAAAAGCCACCGAAACGGCTCGAAATCAGACACCCTTTATCTAACCATCACTCGTGCTGTGTTTTAAACGAAAACGACGCATTTTATTGTCAGATTTACGTACATAAAGAACTAATTACGTTTTTGGTTTGCGTGGCGTATAGTGGCTGAACCCAGTCACCTAGAATACCGGCTCTTGGGTAGGGTAAGGGTGGTTTTAGAAAAAAGCATGACCCGTTTGGGCAGCAGTAAATGAAATTTGAATATGTTTTGTATAAGTTGCAAATTGTAAAACACTTATGTTTCGAGACGTCTCCATAAACTATAACCCATGGTTATTGAGCACGCAGTAGACTTAATAGTTTTAACACTTGTTTGCATAGTTACTCATATGTAATTTGCTGTTAGGGAGCAAGGAAAAAAACTCGCTTCAATGACATGAGAGAAAACTATACGGAACTTCAAATCGTATTCCACAATCCAGTAGACACGTCTGTCAACAGCTTATGCTTTTACGAAATACGTCGCCTAAATTTTATCAAGAGGGTAAAAAATGACCATGTTTTAACTGGACAGACGCTTCAAATAGGCAGGTGGAACAAAAACCATCTCGCAAGGCTCAGCTTCGCCAATTATGCAGAAATTCTTCGTTTTCGTGTCATAATTTTCGTTTCGGAGGTATTGCTGGAAATGTTTGGCTATAGAAAATTCACAATGTACTAGTTGTTTAATTATTTTTCATTTAATTTTCGCAGTGTGTTATTTCCTGCTTGCAAAAAGGCAGGAACTTATTAATAAAATATAAATATGGTCCTGACGTTTTACAACAAGCATTCAACACACAATTAAAATATCCCACAAAAATATTAACCAACTCGTTAAAATATAAATAGTATGTAATCGCAGATTGTCAGTTTATACTGTGAATCGGAAATTACGACGTGAAAACGAAGAATTTCTGCAAAAGCGGTGAAGCCGAGCCTTAAAGAGATTTGCAGTTGGGCGAGTTCGGCGCACCACGGAATAAGACCTAAAAGGTTGCGACGTGTAAGTTGACATAAAACACGATTTGATTTCGGCAACGGCGCGGCTGTCTGTAATCGTTCTGCCAGCAACGATGGCGGCTCCCGACTATAGGAATACCCCGGAAAAC
>NQII01000299.1:255245-299924 GCA_002778355.1 Clitarchus hookeri | reverse complement strand
CCCCCCTTTGTATAAACGGGAAGGATTTGTCTCTAGAGCTCGTGTGTGAATTATAACTTGTTCAAGGAATAATAAAACTAGATTGTTTTTTTGAACTCCAATCGCCCTGTGTTTACTTCAGTAGTAAATTGGTCCTTTAGACAACAGTGTCAATCACCTTCCTCCAAAACCACAGCTCTGGGAGTTGTCAAGTTTTTAAAAAAAAATTAAACAGCTCTGGGAGTTGTCACAGTATAGCTGCAATCAACGTAACATTTTTCGATGCGACTAACGAACACATTATTGCCTACAAACACACTGAATTTACTGAATTTATTGGCGACCACAAACATAATTTTGTAGTTTCCACTAAATACTGCAATGACAAAAAAAAATTGTGTTGGTACCATTAATATTTCGTCATGTCTATATTGACAAAAGAATTTTGTGGCCACCACAAAACTGNACAAAAGAATTTTGTGGCCACCACAAAACTGTTTTTTTTTCGTGTGAACTCTTAAGGGTGACTTGCTCACTTTACATCATCGCATTTACGCGCAAGGTCCTCGACTGGCGTGTAGTCTTTACGTCGGCGACTCGACTGAACATGACCTTAAGAGGTAACCCTGTATTTTTATGTCACGCTAGTAAGGATAAAAGTATAGCGTGTGTCTAGAGACAACCTGAAGACTGTGTACAGAAAACGTAGCATCTAAAATTTATTCTGAAAACTGACGTTTTAGCCATGTTCGCGCTCAAAAAAAAATAATCCTTGGAGTTGAAGTGAGAACTAGAAACTTGTCTTTGGTGCACGAAACGTTTCTTGAATTCTTGTTCATGTTCCGACAACACTACAAAATATCCAACCGTTTTCGAATCACGCATTTTCTACCAAACCTCTGCGACGCACTTCATGTGCCAGCCAGGCGGAACCCTTGAGGCTCCCGCCTACTTAGAGCTTCTTTTTCCAAGTTTGAGACCGAGAAGCGGGGGAACGATAAGGGCGACACTACCACGCGCATCAAGTACGCCATCGCCGCTAAGCGCAAGGCTCTGAACTGGCGTGCGGTGTTTTCGTCGCACTGCGTGTACCTATGTGACTTTCAGCGGCTACCCTATTATGTTATTGATGGAAAGTCTCTAGGAAGGTTCAATGCAGTGTCCTTAAGTAATTTTTAATGGATCTGATGCGTATATTCAGAGATACAGCGCTTTGAAAAAGCTGTTTTTAGCCTTTTTTGGAGTGATACGAAACGGTGTTTCTAATGTGCGTGACGTCTTGAAAGCACTCAACAGCCCTCGTCTGAAGCGTGTGTTCCTTTCGTAGATCAGCACATTAGAGGCATATTTAATTGTTTCGTTGGAAAACGTGTAATTCAAACACACTGCAACGGAGTTCGAGAGACATATAGGCGGGGACCTTAATTGGCCTCGCATTTCGCCGCGCTCATTACGCTTTCCCGAACCGCTGTTTCCGATTGTTACTCGACTTCACTCCACCCCTCTACACTCCGCTGCTCGCCATACAAGGGCTTTATTGACAGCTGTGCCCGAGTCGTAAGCCTCCGTAGTAATCATTTCCCCCCTCCTTGTACCTTTCCCCACTTTACCACAGCTCACGACGCGAACACTGATTCCCGAACACGTACTTGCTTGCGATATATTCGCAGCCCGTAGAGCGCGCGGGCTCGTAAATTTTTCGGAGAAAATTCCGCGGAGTTAACGTGTACGCCGTCGTGTTGAGTCTGCTCGTTATCGGACTCGGGCAACACTAAAAGACCAAGCGAACCTAAACCGCGCAGAGAATTCTTCAACCGTGGCCATAAAATATGAAATTTTTACTGTCGTGCAAGTACAAATCAGACTGCATAACTGGTTAACGACCTAACCACTTAAAAAGTGGAATTTCTTACCTTATGCTAAAAGTGGTAGTTCGTACATTCGTGCGTTTATTTAACAATAATTTATATGCTAGGCCTATGCATCTAACAAGTCATGAAATACCTATTATAACTAACATTTTTGGCCTCGATTTTTCAATTTTTATTAGGTTTTTTTGCTTCCTTCCCCAAGGTATTAGAATTTTTCTCAGAGGCAAAAGTTTTTTTTTTTTAAACCAACAGCTTTTTGGTTATATGTGGTGAACTTGAAAGGTAAGTAACCTTACGGGTTTGCTAGAAGTTTTCACCAGTCCTAAACATATTCAGNTTATATGTGGTGAACTTGAAAGGTAAGTAACCTTACGGGTTTGCTAGAAGTTTTCACCAGTCCTAAACATATTCAGCAATCAGCGAACTTATTTTAGACTGCAATAGCAGTAGCATTTGGTTTATCATTTGTCAGCATTATATCCTATTCTACAAAAAACAAACCGCTCAGAAAAAAAAATCACGAATCACGACGTTTCCTGACAAATCTTGTGCTAGATACCATGAATATTGGCTTTGTAAGAATAACACATCAACACGCGTTGCTTATTTTCTATTAAAACAAATATAAACAGGGACATAACATTTCACGGGAAAAATTCAAGAAGAGATGTATCAGAAAACACTGTAGTGTCTTTTATAGTATATGATTGGTTGAAGACACTGCGCAAATTAATATAAAAAGCGTTCATTCAGCGGCGAAATAATTATACAAGCAAACATTACTTAAAATGCGAGACTAGGCACAAAATGTTGGCGGAAAAAATATCAAACGCACCGAATTACCCCCATTTCTCATGAACTTGTGAGTCAATAAAAATCGACGGAGTGTGGGCTCTTGGTTGGTACCATTGTCCATTACGCTAAAGTGTGAGTTGTGTTGAGACGCAATGAAGTCAGAAGAACTGCATTGTCAGGAGCCAATAGCCGAAGCTTATAAACAGTCAATTTACCGCTAGCCATAGCTTGTAGTAAGGGTTTGACAAAAATAGATTATTTAAACCATAGTTTAGGTTAAAATCATACNTACCGCTAGCCATAGCTTGTAGTAAGGGTTTGACAAAAATTGATTATTTAAACCATAGTTTAGGTTAAAATCATACATGAATAAAGTTGTTTGTAGGGAGCTAGTTTATGTTTGAACTGTGGAGAATATCAGGTGATTTCAGAATAAAAACAAATACTTCTGACGCTGGTAAAAGTAAAATTTACGTAACGTCATAACGTGAACTTATTGGCATGCCCGGTAAACGATTTATTCTCTTGTCTTCGTATACACAGGTTGTATCAATGATGATGGACCAGACAGCGCAGGGTGATAAAGGACCCCAATACCCATAAATTAAACCCCCTATACGTGTAATGCAAAATGTGAAAGTTTGAAAGTTATGTAATTTTAAGTGATTTAGGAGTAAATTATTTCCAGCCCTCTTAAAACACAACATGGCGTGACCAGTCGTGGGAGGTCTGGAGTGAAATTTACGCCACTCAGATATCATTTACTCAAAGGTACCCAATATTAATATGCGGACGATTGACTAGGTGAGTCATAACTAGGGCCAGTGACTTTTCGCGTAAAAATTGGAGTTCACAGTAGACTTCAATACAATATACAAACCTCAGCTGTTGTTATACACTGAAGAGCCAAACAACTGGTATAGGCGTGCGTATGCAAATAACAGAGGCATGGAACCATTCAGAGTAACGCGATGCGGTCGGCAGCTAGATCGGTTACTGCTGCTACAATGGCAGGTTATCAAGATTTAAGTGAGTTTGAACGTGGTGTTATAGTCGGTGCACGAGATATCGGACATAGCACCTCCGAGGTAGCGATAACATTTGGATTTTAGCGTACGACCATTTCACGAGTGCACCGTGAATATCGGGAATCCTGTAAAACATCACATCTTTGACATCGCTGCGGCCGGAAAAGGATCGTGAAAGAACGGGACAAACGACGACTGACGAGAATCATAAAACGTGACAGACGTGCAACCCTTTCTCAAATTGGCGCAGATTGGGTTTGTGGAATGCCCTGCCGGATTCATGGTATGTTGCCTCTTGCATACCTTCAGACATTAGTCGAGTCCATACCACGTCGTCTTGCGGCACTTCTGCGTGGTCGGGGGCCCCACACGATATTAGGCAGGAGTACCAGTTTTTTTGGCAGTTAAGTGTACCTCCATTGGCTGCTGGTGCCGTGTCCGTCTTTGACCAAGCCACTCAGGACCAAGTAACTCTGACACTGAACCTTGGTGGTTCGAGCGCAAACGGTTAACACGGGCCAGAACATTTTTTAGCCAATCAAAGGAGCTGGACGACCTTCCTGTGCTTTGGACTGTATCTTGNGGTTAACACGGGCCAGAACATTTTTTAGCCAATCAAAGGAGCTGGACGACCTTCCTGTGCTTTGGACTGTATCTTGTGTCGAAATTTTTTCGCGAAATATCACTGCCCCTAGTCATAACACATACACCTACTAACATAGCCTCACTTCTCAGACCTAGGGCCTTGCCCTAATATAAATATATTTTGTGATAGCATCATTTATTTATACCAAACCGCCCGAATACCTAAAAAAATGTACGTTTTTTTCTGGCACGCAAAAATAGGAGTGCCAACAAACAAGTCATCGCAAGACACTGATTTGACTGAGATAAGCAGTAAAAGGAACTGAAATAGTTGCCGCATCATTTCACGGCACTGTAAAGGTAAATAATAGGCCATGTTAATTTATTGTATATAATATTTTATTTACAATTANGCATCATTTCACGGCACTGTAAAGGTAAATAATAGGCCATGTTAATTTATTGTATATAATATTTTATTTACAATTAATGTGGATGAAAACAGAGAGAAATAGGTCTGTTGGCTATGCCTAGTAAGAAATAGCTCTCATGCAAAATATTATTAAACTGAGTGCGCACAAATCTGGTACGTTGTGCCTTTGATACGATATTTCTAGACTTTGTTAAGGTTTTTTCTACTCAGGTAGAGTGGGAGAGTTTGGCATGGGAGAAATTTCCCCCGTGGTGTTCCAAACAATTACCCTTTAATTTGGCTGTAAATGGAGAAATTATTTTTATTTGTGTGCATATTTTTCCGTTTGGCCCGATATGTGATATTTATACTTGCAGCAGTCAATGGTATTTACAAGGGTAAATGGTAAAAATACAAATTGTTTGGCATTGAGCGTTCATAAATAAGCTTACTTCAGTGGCAACATTTATGAATTTAAGAGCGAAATTAATATAGCGGTTATCAAAAGAAACACTTTGGTTGTGTTGTCGTATTTAATTATAGTAATTGTATAATACATTGTTTTTAAACCCAATTTTACAACCTAATATTAAACAATGAGTGGACATATTTATTTAATTTCCCATTCTAATCTGAAGAACAAAGTTTATTATTTTCGTAGGCTCCAGCACAATAAAAATCGTAAGATTTAAAAAAATGCTATTTATTTTATGAATATGACATAAGGCTATCCCATTTGCTTGCATGTAAAACGAAGAAAATGTGGCACGTATGTGACTCCAGTGCTCTCTGGTGGCAACAATTTTGGTTGCCAAACTATTAGCATTGAGCTTCTCAACCACAGTAGAGTGAACCTTAACTTTGCTAGGTTTTGTTTGCATAAGGTGGAGGAATATCCTGGAAGTAGAACTTTAGCAGGGCTTCAGAAAAGTTGGAGGCAACCGTGAAGAATACGTGNGAGGTGGAGGAATATCCTGGAAGTAGAACTTTAGCAGGGCTTCAGAAAAGTTGGAGGCAACCGTGAAGAATACGTGTGGGCGTGTGTGAGAGAGAGAGAGAGAGAGGAGGTGAGGTGAGATAAGAGCGAAACGGAGAAGATGAAAGCCCGGCAGCAGGGCGACGATCCTGGGGCCGAAGATGTATTGTGCGAGGGCATTGTGCCGCTCACAGCACACGCATGACCTTCCCACACGCACATCTCGACCTGCGAGTCCGCGCAGGGTGACTCGCAAGCTGCGTCGCGTCACCATGGCGCGTCATACGAGAGCGCCGGTCCACACCGTGCTACGCACCAGGAGAAGTCATATCTGTAGGAAGAAAGTTTCTGCACCCATAAAGCGATACTGGCGGAGGAAGATGAGAGCACGCCTGAGATCATCTAGCTTGGCCCAGCTGGCGGCAGATGATATTAGTCACGGCCCGATTGTGTACTAACTATTACCAAAATATTGGGTGCACGTTGGCAAGTGCGCAAATGACGATACGGAGACGGCCGAACCAGTCACAAAAGAAACAAGAAAGAGCATGTGCTCAAAAGTATACCCCAGCACCGCTTGAACTCATCAAATTCCTAAGCATATATAATACCCATGATCTATNTCACGCGTAGCTATCTCTCCCATCGCCGGCCACACCCCGCTACCCGTAAATTCACCCGCCAGAAATTGTGTCGCTAACAGGGAAATCCTATCAATTAGCTCGGCTGGCATCTCGTTCTAGGCAGCGTCCTTAATTTGACAGCAAACTCGTCAGTTCTGTATATACCCCAGGTGCTGTCACTTGTTCATTGGCTGATGCCTTCATGACGAGAAATTTATCCTGTTTACTATGTTGAACGTGATTAACTCGGTCTATTTCTACATGTGCGTTAATGGTTCGCAGTCCTGCAAAGCGTATCAGAAAAACGGCCGAACCAGTCACAAAAGAAACAAGAAAGAACATGTGCTCAAAAGTATACCCCAGCACCGCTTGAACTCATCAAATTCCTAAGCATATATAATACCCATGATCTATNACATGTGCTCAAAAGTATACCCCAGCACCGCTTGAACTCATCAAATTCCTAAGCATATATAATACCCATGATCTATCTACACTTCTTAAATAGCTGGGGTTATCCATCACATGGGTTGCTAGTACCATATAGGTATAAGTAATTAATGTAAGTAGCAATACCATCAGAAAAAAATTGCATCATAACTGCATACGCCGAGAAAAAAGTTTCTTTGAATAAAACAGAATTTGTTTGGCGCAACCATATTAGTTGTTTGTATATGGGCAATTAAATATTTTGTCATTGATACCATATTATTTTGTTGTACTTATTTGGTTGCCAGAGTCTGTAAGACTTGATTGGCGCAACTTAAGATTTGTTTGACTCTGCGTGCGTTAAATAGTTCCTGTTATTATATAATTAATTGAATGTAAGGCCGAGTTTCGAACCCAAACCATTTGCACCCGAACACTACGCCTTAGCAATAATAACTAAACTGACAAGTTGTATGTTTTTCAATAAAATTTCAAATACAGGGCAACGTATGTAAATAAATATATCAGGTGTTATCGTTTAACTGTTTAGTTTCCTTTTAAAATAGTTTTATTGAGATTTGTATACCATTATTAAGCATAGGTAAAAACACTAACAAACACTATTTATATCCTAGTTCTCACAAATATTTCGAACAAGCTCTTGATCAGTATTTTTAAACGAAGGCTTNAACAAACACTATTTATATCCTAGTTCTCACAAATATTTCGAACAAGCTCTTGATCAGTATTTTTAAACGAAGGCTTACAGTTGATTAAACTAAATATTTTGTTAGCAGTTCTTTTTTCTGACCCAACACAGACGTTTTATTTAATCAGAATGTATTACAGTGTAAATTTATTTAAATGGGGCAACAGAATAAAAAAGTTACTTTTGGAAACAGCTATTTTCCCCCTAATTAGTATGGTCAATTTAATGTAGGTGGGGTAAATTTTGACATTTCTAGAAAAGTAGCGCGGCCACAATGTATACTTCCACCACAGCTGTTTTGTCAGCGAAGAAAAAGACGTTTGTAAACAAATGTTTGAGTCCAATGCACGCTTGCANACTTCCACCACAGCTGTTTTGTCAGCGAAGAAAAAGACGTTTGTAAACAAATGTTTGAGTCCAATGCACGCTTGCATTTTCCTCTTTCCTCGTGTTTCCTGTCATGGCAGGCACTGAAAGACTGACGTTAGCTAACTTCCGTCCAGTAATCAATGTAGATTATTATAGCAAGGTTGGCATTCCAATCTGTTTTATTTTTGTAATTGCCAAGTTAAGTTTGTTGGGGTTCTGTTTATTTCAATTCTGGGGAAAAAAAGGAAAACGTGAGGGGGAGAGGGGGTTTTAGTTTAACGTTTTTCGTGAGACGGCATTGTTTTGAGGTTTATACGAGTGTGTGGCATTTTGAGTTGCATATTGTTTTAATGTAGCAGTGGAAAATTTGGCTCGTTTGGAAATAACATTCAAATTATTATAACTTAAAAAGTTTTAACTTCAATGAAAAAACAAAACGCGATACATACGTCGCTGTTCGTATTCGTACAGATAGAGCAATACACACACACACTTTGACCGAAGTTAACCTTACACTCGTTGAATTTACGATATAGGCAAATAAACAAATATTATTTACACACTACAAAAGTGTTGAAAGTGCGGCTTTTTTAGGCCACCTGTATTTAAATAATTATAGTAACAGTTTACAAATACATTATTTACAATACACGCAAACTTACGGTTTGTAAAATTCTCAACCTCTTGAACACGTGTTTTTCTTTGGAAATCCTTGCAAGTTTACTTCACTAAATCACGTTTGTTCGTCACTAGCATTAAATAATTGATTTGCAGAGTTGTTCAGTAAAATCAATACTGTGCACGTTTCCTGAAAACCAACAAACTTAAACATAGAAACGAACATTATAATCGTGTCGCTTCATTGCGGAAATGGAAAAAGGAAAATGGCGGAACAAGCAGTTTTACGAAGCGGTAAACACGTGCCGATTATTATTAATATTACATTTCACTCAAGAAAACGAACCACAACGGTACCTACAACCAAACTATGCTTAAATAAGGCAACTAAACAAATAATTAACAACCTATAAAAAAATTCCAACAACAAGGTACTCGTATAAACACGATGAGAAAAAAGTACATGCACAATGGCGTTAATCGGGCCGGAAACTGGAAACATGGCCATTGGCTGGAAACGTTTACTGTTCGTACGTGTCGTCATGCTGTCATAATTGTCAAGCATGTTTTTAAATTCAATTCTTTAAAAGCCAAAAACCAATTTCATATTGCTTTAAAACATAATTTAAACCATAAATGTCGTAAATATAATTAAAATTTTAAATTACAACTTTTAGTTGAGTACTATTTTCTTCCAAAGCCATCATCAAAATCGCCAGCTTAACAACATACATCCCACAGCAATTCATCAACTGATACAATACTTTACAAACGAGAGCATTTACTGTTTACATAGTATGTAGGTTGGTCATATTGTCTGCCAGATTTTACCCCACTTATAGGAAATTGACTACATAACTTTATACTCACTTAAGCGTGTTTACGAAAGCTCAAAAACTAACACAATATTATTTTTACTGTTTACGTTTCTAAATACCGCTGCAGGGCTTGCGCAATAGTTATAAAATGAACTTAAAACCGAAATATTTTGGCAGCAGCGAGTATATATCACAATTAAAATCAAATAGGCAGACTTTTACCCACAAATAAACAGAAATTCTTAATTTACCGCCGGCTTAAAACAACCCTTCTTTGAACACTTGCGCACCTTGCGGCCAAACTGTCCAGCAAGCAATCTCGTTTTCTTCCTAACCTGAGTAGAATAACCGTAACGAGTTATTAACATATTTATGTTTTTAACAATTTCAACATTTCGTTTGATCGATCGGCGCAAAAATAAAAGTCATCAGGTACGTACCATCGGACGATATACAGTCGGCTTAAATAAAGTCTAACCACGGCTTTCAAAAGTCTTTAGTTGAACGCCAATAAATCACGTCGTATTTAAACGACGAAAATACAGTCAGCCATAACGACTGCTGAGCAAGCAAGCGAAAAAGGTTTTGGCGCAAAAATATATTGATCCTTAATCCTTAGAATGCCAAACGATGTCGTTGAACGAAAAATGTTAAGGCATTAGCATTACTGACGTGAAAAAAAACTAACTTAATTTGTACTAGTTGTATGCACTGTTCCAAGAATATTTTGTGTTCAAAATGCTTGTCACTAACTCTGCACCTCTTCGTCCAGAATGTTGCTTGATTTTCGTGTGTGTTTTGTTCTTAATTGATTCCCAAATTGTGTGATCGCAACCGAATGTTCGTATTTAAAGTGGTTTAAAGACATGCATCCAGTAATCATTTGCAGAATTCAGTAAAACAACATGCAGCCAAGAGGGTTATGGTTATTATACTTCCCCCATGTTAATCGACTAAATTTTCGATGTAACCATTAAGCACTTAGAATAAAAGACACAACTAATAAGTACATATTNCCCATGTTAATCGACTAAATTTTCGATGTAACCATTAAGCACTTAGAATAAAAGACACAACTAATAAGTACATATTTCAGATTTAAATGTTTGAAAAAATTTAGTTGTTTTTTCATGCGAGAACCGCATAATTTGAATCTGAACGCAAGAGTTACTTTTACAGTGATCATTGACGTTTTTTTAAATACATTTTGGCCGTCAAATTTGATTACATTAACAGACGAATAAATATCACCGTAAAGCAAAAATAAATAAATTACTACATTGCCAGACGCAAATGAATTGTTAGCATCAACACTCAAACCACATAGGCGATATGTTTTTTCACTTAACTTTATATTTAATTACACTACTGACTTATCTAATTGTCAAGGTTTCGATCATACTCAGGATAATAAGGTTCTACCCAAATGTGCAAGAAAACGAATAAAAATGTAGGCTTTAACTTGTGATTACTCAGTTTGTTTTATTAACCGAACTAGATACACACAATTGCCTACTTAGCATATTTTAATAGCAGATTTTTCACAGAATAATAATAATTTAAAATGACACTGCTGTCAATTTATGAAAAAGACACATGGAAAAAATTTTACAGTCAGAGCTGGGCCAATATTCTTAATGACGAATAAGTTTGATATGCTCTGTCAAGCTTTTCACAGTGATCGTTGGTTTTAGACAAACTGTTATAAGTAAGAATGTTTTCACGCAGCCTATGGTACGTAGGCCACACACTGTGACAGATGACTATCTGTGGCGATGTCACTTCCATTGTGGCGAGCCAGGTCAACCTCGACCCCAGATGAACCTGGATACAGCCTTTAGAAAGTGCCATCTCTTTTCCGGTAGATGGCTCAAATCTCTCCCCTCCCGGTTTGAGCATTTTATTCTGCTAACGCTCTGTAAAACCGTGAAACGAATAAGGACTTCTCTTCCATATCGTCAACACCCCACATTCCACACATACACACAATGAATAAATAAAACATATGAATTTTATACCCTAGACCTATTGGGAGTGGATATAATAAAACTACTGTCGTTTCTAAAACAGTTGCTTCAAATAGCATTATTTCAACCACAATCTATAAATGAAGCTCAGGGTTTGAATATTTATTCGCAGAGAAATATTTCCGTTGATAAAATTGTGATACTTTTTTGTTCACTACTTTATATTTCCATGGTTAATTCTTAAGAGATGCTTTGATTAAAAACATTATTTCTTTAAGTGTCAAATAGGCGTTCCTTTTTTTTCTGTTTGTACCCATCAGCGTAAATAGGTAAAAAATATTATTATTATGCAATATTTCAGGTAAATTAGCATTTACAAACTTTTTTTTTAAGTTATGCCCTGTTTTGAAAATGTTCTCAGTAATTAGCATATAAAATTGCAATCTTTCTTTTTTATTCATTTACCACCATTTTTAACTGACGAAATATAATTTCACGCAAAAGAAAGCTTGACGTTTGTTATATCGTCGCATATTTAGGCTACCGGAAAATCACAGTCCTCTTTGAATTACAAACTCTGACTTCCTGAAATGCGCATCTCACTAACAACATCTGGGGGCGGGAGAAGAGGAACGATATCTTGTTGTTAGTTTTAGATGATCTTCCGCTTAATGCTGAATGCTACGAGAGTTTTATAAAAAAAAAGGCTTTAAATAACTCTATGTTGCAAGGAAACAAATACCACCTCGAGTGATTATTTCTATACGAGTGGAATTTTCCCTAGGACGCCTGTTTACCAAAAAAAAAACAGTTTTTAATCTGTAAATAATTGTAGACACGTATAATCTGTTAACGGTAAAGTGGGAACTTTTGANCCCATGTTAATCGACTAAATTTTCGATGTAACCATTAAGCACTTAGAATAAAAGACACAACTAATAAGTACATATTCCAGATTTAAATGTTTGAAAAAATTTAGTTGTTTTTTCATGCGAGAACCGCATAATTTGAATCTGAACGCAAGAGTTACTTTTACAGTGATCATTGATGTTTTTTTAAATACATTTTGGCCGTCAAATTTGATTACATTAACAGACGAATAAATGTCACCATAAAGCAAAAATAAATAAATTACTACATTGCCAGACGCAAATGAATTGTTAGCATCAACACTCAAACCACATAGGCGATATGTGTTTTCACTTAACTTTATATTTAATTACACTACTGACTTATCTAATTGTCAAGGTTTCGATCATACTCAGGATAATAAGGTTCTACCCAAATGTGCAAGAAAACGAATAAAAATGTAGGCTTTAACTTGTGATTAGTCAGTTTGTTTTATTCACCGAACTAGATACACACAATTGCCTACTTAGCATATTTTAATAGCAGATTTTTCACAGAATAATAATAATTTAAAATGACACTGCTTTCAATTTATGAAAAAGACACATGGAAAAATTTTTACAGTCAGAGCTGGGCCAATATTCTTAATGACGAATAAGTTTGATATGCTCTGTCAAGCTTTTCACAGTGATCGTTGGTTTTAGACAAACTGTTATAAGTAAGAATGTTTTCGCGCAGCCTATGGTACGTAGGCCACACACTGTGACAGATGACTATCTGTGGCGATGTCACTTCCATTGTGGCGAGCCAGGTCAACCTCGACCCCAGATGAACCTGGATACAGCCTTTAGAAAGTGCCATCTCTTTTCCGGTAGATGGCTCAAATCTCTCCCCTCCCGGTTTGAGCATTTTATTCTGCTAACGCTCTGTAAAACCGTGAAACGAATAAGGACTTCTCTTCCATATCGTCAACACCCCACATTCCACACATACACACAATGAATAAATAAAACATATGAATTTTATACCCTAGACCTATTGGGAGTGGATATAATAAAACTACTGTCGTTTCTAAAACAGTTGCTTCAAATAGCATTATTTCAACCACAATCTATAAATGAAGCTCAGGGTTTGAATATTTATTCGCAGAGAAATATTTCAGTTGATAAAATTGTGATACTTTTTTGTTCACTACTTTATATTTCCATGGTTAATTCTTAAGAGATGCTTTGATTAAAATCATTATTTCTTTAAGTGTCAAATAGGCGTTACTTTTTTTTCTGTTTGTACCCATCAGCGTAAATACGTAAAAAATATTATTATTATGCAATATTTCAGGTAAATTAGCATTTACAAACTTTTTTTTTAAGTTATGCCCTGTTTTGAAAATGTTCTCAGTAATTAGCATATAAAATTGCAATCTTTCTTTTTTATTCATTTACCACCATTTTTAACTGACGAAATATAATTTCACGCAAAAGAAAGCTTGACGTTTGTTATATCGTCGCATATTTAGGCTACCGGAAAATCACAGTCCTCTTTGAATTACAAACTCTGACTTCCTGAAATGCGCATCTCACTAACAACATCTGGGGGCGGGAGAAGAGGAACGATATCTTGTTGTTAGTTTTAGATGATCTTCCGCTTAATGCTGAATGCTACGAGAGTTTTATAAAAAAAAAAGGCTTTAAATAACTCTATGTTGCAAGGAAACAAATACCACCTCGAGTGATTATTTCTATACGAGTGGAATTTTCCCTAGGACGCCTGTTTACCAAAAAAAAACAGTTTTTAATCTGTAAATAATTGTAGACACGTATAATCTGTTAACGGTAAAGTGGGAACTTTTGANAAAAAAAAAACAGTTTTTAATCTGTAAATAATTGTAGACACGTATAATCTGTTAACGGTAAAGTGGGAACTTTTGAAATCAACATTCGAAAAAATAATCACTGCCTATTAGATGCTACCGTACGCACTTGTAATCAGGCTCACAATCTACAGTATGTATCAGTACAGCGGTTACAAACTTTCAGGAGAGATAGAGCACACCTAGACGACCGTAAATCACATAGCAATGCATGGTCCGAAACGCTTTCCTGGCGCGGTAGTGACGACACAAAACACAAGAAAGGAAGGACATGAACAGGATGAGAAAACATGTTTATTTTCTTAGTACAGCAAAAATCAAAGAAGGTGTTCGAAATGATGACCCCGGGCCGTGATGCAGGCCCGTGATGACCCCGGGTCTCACATCTCCAGCGCATTGAAAATCTGACGTTGGCGAAAATACCGGGCGTGTCCCGGACTTCCTCAGCAGCTGCCACGATGCATGCAACAAGTTCCTCAACACTGTTAACGGGATTTTCGTATACCAGTGCATTGACGTAACCCCAGAAGAAGAAACCAAGGTTCGTGTTCGTGTCCTTCCTTTCATGTGTTTTGTGTCGTCACTACCGCGCCAGGAAAGCGTTTCCGACCATGCATTGCTATATGATTTTCGATCGTCTAGATGTACTCTTTCTCTCCTGAAAGTTTGTAACCGCTGTATTGATACACCCTGTAGCTGTAAGCGAATTTAGAAAAATATTTCCAAATCTTGATGTTTTATTGCGAGTGTATGTTCAAATTTATGACATATCAAATTCCTTTTTATCTGCTTTATACGCCTTACGTTGACATTCTATTAACACATTCAGGTTCACGAAAATTTAATGTTTTCACTTGACTGGGGTATTAATGAAGTCATCAGGCCCATTGTAATGTTGATTTTACATATAGCTGCAATACAAAAGGAGGAGAAAATTAGATCTTAAGCAGGGCTTTCAAAAGTGCTCAACTGAGCGTGAACAGTCTCACGCAATTACCGCAGTACAGTACTTCGGATCAAGCCTACCACGTTTTTGAAGTATGCCAGTGATCGCGCATTCCTCAAATGAAGCATAACTCATAAATACATAAATACCTTAAAAATAGTTAAAAAATCCCAAGTATATGTTAGCCTTACCTCAAAAATCCACCATTCTTCGAAAATAACTTAAACTTACCTAAAACACACACCAGTCTTCAAAACACGCATATGCATATTTTGTTATAGTCGATTCTTGGTTATTTCCAACTTTTCTGAAGGCTTTCTAAAACTCTACTTTCAGGATATTCCTCTGCTTCATGAAAAAAAGCTTAATTAAGTTTAGAAAACCACACTGAAGGGACAACGCACCGTATTCGTGCGCACTCACTGTAATAATACTTTCTATAAGAACTTTATCTTACTAGGCATTATTACCAACACACCTATTTTCTCTCTGTTTTATTTTCAATATAAATTATAAGTGAAATATAAGTTATAAATAAAATATAATTAAAAATTCTATTTCAGGAAAAATAATATACTTTTGTGTTAACAGAAGAATAAAACGACTGTGATACATGACATATTTATGAAACCACCAAACACATAATACATGGGGTGATTTTTCAAATGTTTGGTTCACGAACTATGAAGATATAACGAACAGACTACACTTGCGTACCTCTATAGGTATATGTGGACCTTATTTTTGTACGGTTGCATGCTTGCGAAACCCATGTGTGTATTATACAGTGTTATGAATTCAGCTGTAACAAGTCTGGAAATTGAATGACAGCTGCTTAAAATCAGAGGCGTAGCGAAAATATCTCAAGGAGGAGCGGGGTTACACTGACTGGAGTGAAAGGGAGGGAAGTTGTTCCAGCTTCAGCAGTGCTGACACATACGTTAATGAGAATACATTCTAGGAGAAAATATACTTCACAGTGTAATAAAATGCATTATAGTTAACATAAGTTACACATATTGAATTCAGGGTTGTCTTAAAAGTGGCATACTCTTAAAAATAAAATAAGCACGAATTATTTAAATTAAAAAGATATTCAATAATTATTACCCATGTCGCAAATTTGCAACGAAAAAAGTTGCAGCTAGCAAGACACACACACACACACACACACACACACACACACACCTATCACACACATTGAAGATTATAGTTTCTTAAAGTTGACTTTAAGTTTACGTGAAAGTTAGCAGCTAAGCAGCATAGACTATTTTGTTGTTTATTGATGTCCCCGACATATTTTGGATGATGGCTCGTTGGGGTGTAGATTACCCTTATATTCCCTAAAATTTTTCCTTAATATTGCCTACATAGAAGACCTATCTGTAATCCGAATGAAGAATCTCTTGCACTAGCACTGAAACGTCTCTGCATGAAGGTTGGCAGTGGATAAATGTACCATCGATTAAGGAGTATCACTCTCGCTAATTTTTATTGAATTATACTGGATTTTCACGAACAAATGATAATGATAACCAGAGTGGGGTAGGTAAGTACAGACGGAGCATATTGCAAAGAGGAACCAATAGTCTACCGTCCATAGTTAACCCGCTAATTGCAGTGGCAGTGAGCAGGGGCGGGTAGGCAATCACAATAACTAGGCTACAGGAAGTGTAGTGAAATTACACTTTATNACTAGGCTACAGGAAAAGTAGTGAAATTACACTTTATTTATACATTTGGGCTGAAGACATGGGACAGAGTGTCTGTTCGATGTCTCTGTTCAAAGTGTCTGTTCAAACTGTCCGCCACCGTCGGCCACAAAGGCGGTGCAGCGCTGAAGCATGTCGCGACGCACATGTGCAAATGTTTCCGGCGTAATGAGCTCATCCCTCGTGTCAAGTAGTGTGGCATACACCATCTATTTGATGTGCCCCCACAGCCAGAAGTCAGGTGGTGTGATGTCAGGTGAGCGTGGTGGCCATGCTATGGGGCCTCCCCTACCTATCCACCGGTTCGGGAAGTGCACGTCGAGGTGCTGGCGAACCGCAATGGCGAGATGAGGCGGGGCCCCGTCCTGCTGAAACCACATCGCCCTCACGAGCATCTAAAGGGACTTCCTCCGAGTATTCCGGTAACACGTCCTGCGGGAACACGTAGCACCTCCGAGACTGCGACCGTGCGGTACTGAGCGGTGTTATCAGGCACGCAGACCTAAGAACAGANCCCGTCCTGCTGAAACCACATCGCCCTCACGAGCATCTAAAGGGACTTCCTCCGAGTATTCCGGTAACACGTCCTGCCGGAACACGTAGCACCTCCGAGACTGCGACCGTGCGGTACTGAGCGGTGTTATCAGGCACGCAGACCTAAGAACAGACTGGTTACAATGCCACGTACACAAGGTTGCCTACCCGCCCCTGCACATTGCCACTGCCATTAGCAGGTTAACTATGGACGTTAGACTATTGGTTCCTTGATGAAATATGCTCCATTTGTACTTATCTACCCCACTCTGGTGTTTATTATCATTTGTTCGTGAACACCCGTTATGGCGTTTAGGAATCACGTATATAACCTTGGCAATACAAGCGTACCTACAATAAAATCGAAGCTCTGTCTAAAACAGTGCATAATGAATGTAAAATAAAAGTGCCTACCATTTAAGTTAATTTTTTGTGTGTGCACGCACATAACTTGCATATTACGTACAAGCATGGGTGTATGCATACATTATATATAGGCCTACACATACATACAAAAGGCTTTTGCGTGACGTAGAGGCATTCCCTTCCTTTTTCAAACCGCTGGATCTGCCACTGTGTATATCCCCTTTCTTCAGCTTTTTAATACTCGAAATCATCTCGTTTGTGAAAGGAAAAATGTTCAGCTTTTTGCGAAGCGGCCAAAGTCGAAACCTGCCGATTGCTTGCTCGTTTGCGTCATCCGAAAATTCACATACATCTTTCTTGCCTTCTGTCTTCTCCAAACAGCCACTGCCTCTAACTACTGGGCCACTGGGGAGAAAAAAATATGCAAGAATGTCAGCAAAAACTATTGCCGTAGTCAGTATGCACGTCGTCACGTTTCTTTTTCTTCATACTTTCATCCTTGTCGTTGGCTTCATTCTTTGTGTCATTCTACCAACTTTTTTTTATTACCTCACCAGTCAATATGAATGGCCGAGGTCAGTAGAAATCAGAAAGGTGGCTGGCCTATTTTTAATTCGTCGCCCCTTATTGTCCAGTTTAAAATACATTTCCTCATGTTCTTTCTCCCCTGCGCCAAAACACAGTTTATCGCACATTCAAGGAGACTTACTATAAAGCGACAGACATTTTAAAAACAGCTTCTTTAAGTTTCCGATTTTTTTTTATTCCGGTAGGCTGTCTGCGTGTCGTAATATTTCAAGAAAAAAAGTAGAAATCATCACCTTGATTTACCTACACAAAGAAAAAACTCTTTTATAGATATTTTTATCTGTCTTTAGACATTTACTGATCCGGTATTTTGCACACAAAGGAGTGTGTTTCACACGTGCGATGTTCTCATTTCCAAAAATCTTTATATTTATTTTGGAAAAACACAATTCTTTCACGAGCCAGAAAATACGTTTTTACGGTTTATTTAATATTTTTTACCAAATAATGTGGACAGGTCGTAAAATATTTAAGCCTTTATGTCTGAAATAAAATTTTACTGATGTACGGGTTAAATGGATAAGAAGGAATCATACACCCAATTTTCAGAATGAATACGGATAAGCGCCACATAAGTAAAAACTTACTCANAATGGATAAGAAGGAATCATACACCCAATTTTCAGAATGAATACGGATAAGCGCCACATAAGTAAAAACTTACTCAGATGGTTTAAAACAGCATTAAAAACTGTGTTGATTGACACAGGTTAAATTGTTAGCTTAAAGTGTTTGGTCGCAAATAAATATCGAACAGCAGTGAAAACAGCCTTACATTTTAATATTAACTGAATTCTGCAGTTTTCATGGGAAATCGGATTTAAAAAAATCTATTTGAAACGAAATCCAAGGTTACTTTAGGAACCGTAAATTATTAATACGTAATATTGTTTTTAAAAAATTGTATTTCACGTTGTTTGTTATATAAAGGAGTGGAGAACGTTGCTAACATCGTTGGAGAGTGTAAAGTCACAGCTCTGAGTCTTATTTTTTAAAACCTGGTAACCTTCACAGCCTGGCTAAGAGTACCATTTTACTTTACACACTATAGATTCTATTGTAGTTTTACTCTGAAGTGAAAGTTTCCGACAAGGTAATTAGTTGCAGTGGTACGATTTCTACCAAATTCGCAACGAATACGGAATAAGTTTAATCCAGGCTGCAATTTACTGCACAAGAATTGCATTAAGGACTGTCGTAGCAGAGATTTTTTTATCTCAATCACATCAAGTTCTCGTAAAATTACCCAACATTTGTATATCGCGAACAGGTCATTAGAGCGAAAGAGTATTTTACTAAGCTAAGAAGAACGAAGCAAAAAAAAAAAAAAAAAAAAAAAACAGGAGAATATAAGTTGCCTATAAATACATATAAAGTAATATGTGTGGCAGTTAAACGCAGTTTACAATGGGGTATGGTTATTTTCTGTTACAAAAGTCCTCATTAAAATAACTAAGAAAATAGCAACCTATGAATAGAATTCTTAGATTACAAACACAAAATTTAACACTTACGTTTCGATGTGTCCTTATGAAGAACATACACCCTGAATTTGAGAGTATTGGAAGCAAATCCTGAATATATGTTGTTTTATTCTGAACATATGAAATAAAAAAATTTTAGTTTTANTTGAGAGTATTGGAAGCAAATCCTGAATATATGTTGTTTTATTCTGAACATATGAAATAAAAAAATTTTAGTTTTATGACATTTACGTAACAAATTAAAAGTGGCAGACATTTAAAATGAGGTGAGTAAAGACCAGAAAACCTGAAAACTATCACGCCTGACGGCAAACACACTGTATTTCTTTCTTCTTGCTGTTAGTACTCATGTTAACAGAAAGCAGCTTTCTCCTTAAAAATAAATCACGTTTAACTAAGTGACAGGNCTCTTGCTGTTAGTACTCATGTTAACAGAAAGCAGCTTTCTCCTTAAAAATAAATCACGTTTAACTAAGTGACAGGTCAAAATTTAACTAAAAATCAAACAAAATAATAGTTATGTTATGAACATGTTGGTATATAGGTACTAAAATTATTGCCAAGACACTATAAAATAAAATAAATACGTTATTTGTTTCTAACGTTAGTAAACGTTCATCTAATATCAATAAAAGAACAAGGACAAAATAATTTATATCATACAAACATTTTCCTTCAATCTGACTAATAGGCCTCTCTAGTTTTCATATGGGTCCCATCGTAAGAAGTTATGCCTATTATAATTTTAAAAAAAAGTGTGGGATAATTAAATGCAAAAATTTTTTTCAGGACAGAAATGACAATCGTAATTTTGTTGCCCATCCGTAATTTGGTTACTGAAGCATAAACGTGGTCGTAGAAAAGTATAGCCCTATAGCCGTCGCAATGCTTTTTATGGCATATGACCTTGAAGAGTTTAATATTATTTACAAGGGATTCCCTTTACGGAGACATGTAGCCTACTCGACAAGAATTACGATGAAGTATGAATAGCATGTAGACTAGGCAAGTGCCTATATCAAGGTACATCGCCTCAGAAAGTCCAAAAACAAGAGATAGCCAAGTACTGTAATTTTTCGTTTTACTCGTACAATTAAAATGTTTTAACACTGAATCTTTGGTACTAATTACAAACTTGGGACTTGGATCGGATTCTTCGAAAAACACCNATTAAAATGTTTTAACACTGAATCTTTGGTACTAATTACAAACTTGGGACTTGGATCGGATTCTTCGAAAAACACCACCAACATTCCCATAAGAAAATCTAGGGAACTTCAAAGTTGACCAGTGCATCATTATTATCTGTTTGCTGAGAGAGTCTAAACAGGAATGACGATCAAGCAATGGCAATGGCGTTACAACACCTCTTGTGCCGGACTCTTGGCTTCCTTCCTCTCGTTAGCGAGGGAAAAAATTGCTTAAAGGAGCGATAAAACTTGCGCGAAGAAATGCATCATGGGTGTAAGTACGTAGACCCAATTAACCAACCAGTGTCCTTAAGCTTACTTTAAGGCGGAGGATATATCCGTACCAACAAAGGCACCGAGCTCTTTAAAGTTAACTACGTCCGCCACTAAGGCGGGAAAATGATAAAGGATAAAAACCCAGTAATGGCATTTTAAGAAATAATCACCCAACCAGCATTCCATTCAGAATCAGATAACTTTCTTTCGTTGAATAATTCACTTCCTCAGCCATTTTTAACACATCAGATCACGGGAAGGCCATCGTGCTCGTTAGCAAACATTATCTCCCAACGGTGATGCTGACTTCAATTTTAGCCACTTTAAAAAGTTGTTTCTTTATATGTTACGTCATCTGATATGGGGGAAAAGGTTTTATTTACAAGGCTTTTAAAGAGCGTAAGGTATGGTTACGATTAAAACCCGAAAATTTGCGACTGATATTTTATTTCTTCAAGTATGCAATTTCTGTTAAAGAAATCACATTATTTCCATTTTTTTTTTCGTTGCGTTATATAATCCAAGTTGTGTATATATTCTCATACACGTGAACTGCGGTGACGGTACCAATTTCCAACCCATACAATTCTGAGCAATGTTTGTATGTCCCTGTGGTTGGCTTCGTCTCTACAAATCTTACATGAAAAATTGAAGAAAGCCGCGTTTTCCTTTAACAAACATTGAAACTTCTCGTGATATAAATCAGGTAATTTTCCACACACGTGCACCTTAAAATTAACAAAAAAATTNTCGTCTCTACAAATCTTACATGAAAAATTGAAGAAAGCCGCGTTTTCCTTTAACAAACATTGAAACTTCTCGTGATACAAATCAGGAAAATACTTTCGACCTAATTTTCCACACACGTGCACCTTAAAATTAACAAAAAAATAAAAAATAATTTCAACGCCCTTAAAGGAGCACTCTTCTACAAAAGTTACTGTTTTCATTTTGATGGAAAGCTATTTNAAAAAATAATTTCAACGCCCTTAAAGGAGCACTCTTCTACAAAAGTTACTGTTTTCATTTTGATGGAAAGCTATTTTACTTCTTATATTTTTTTTTCAGATAGTTAATTTGTACATTCAAGTGATTGTACTCTTTACAGTTCTTAGAAGAGCTACGTATCAGATATCGTTGTACGTATTCAACTTGTCAGAATTCTTTAATGGAAAAATTGTACTGAATTACATATAGACTACGGAATCAGTGAACAATGTAGAAATTTAGAAGCTTTACAGCATATTTCCCACTTTTTTCTCCGATTTACTTTAGATATTTTACTACGGCGCCTTCCGTTGTTGAATTTAAAATAAAAATTAATGCTAATAATAAAATTAATGACAGTAATAATTATTATTGTAAATCCTTTACAGGAGAGTAGAGGAGTCACGTGGAAACTACAGAACACAAATACTGCAGTCAAGAAACAAACACCTTTGCCTCGTGTAAAAATGAATCTTCACTACGGGCCACCAAACGAGCGATTTTTTTTTCATTCTAAATGAATGAGGTATTAACTGAAGCCTTTCCAAACTTTTGTTAACACCGTTTACATTATTTGAAAAACTCTATTTAACTCATAACAATTTTTATAAATTATTTCACTACACTAACGCAAAACATTCATATCGAATTTATTGTTGACGTGAGCTTGAAACCTGTTAAAGTTAATGCGACAAAGTACCAACATTTAGCTAGCCAATCGCATGTGCGGTGCGTCACCTACTGCGCATTGGCGACCTGCGTGGTATTCCCAGCCACCCTGGAAGTCACTTTTTGGACGTAAACTGGAAACTTTTAAAGGGGCCGTTCCACCGGCAGTTGGCACAACAGCGTCGACCTGGCACGGCGGCACATCCCATTGTTCACGAGGGTAAGTTGGCAACCCCTGCGGCGCGTTGCGTGTAAATCCCTCACTTCCATCTCGGCTATCCCCCTCCTTCATCCTATTCCTCTTCATAGGTNCTGCGGCGCGTTGCGTGTAAATCCCTCACTTCCATCTCGGCTATCCCCCTCCTTCATCCTATTCCTCTTCATAGGTTGGTCCTCAGCGCTTCAGTTATCTCATACCAGAGCACAAAACAGGAACGGGGAAAGCCATCCGACCGTCAGCAGATGAAGAGGTCCGCATTGTCAGGCTGCGGGCTCCCGTTACAATGGACCGCCGCTGTATGAAGAGACCGATCAACACCGTGCGGGGATAACAACGGCGAGTCGACTTTTCTATTGCAACTCTCTCTCTCCCTCTCACTCTCTCTCTCCCTCTCACTCTCTCTCGTCAGTGGTTGTTGATGGTGGCAGATGCTTCAAGCTTCAAATGACTGTTTTCCAGAACGTACTCCGANCTCTCTCTCGTCAGTGGTTGTTGATGGTGGCAGATGCTTCAAGCTTCAAATGACTGTTTTCCAGAACGTACTCCGAGGAATAAAGTACAGCACCCGCCAGCGTAGTTGGCGGCGTATGGCGGTGGCTCTTGGCAGGAGAATAACATTCCGAGAATTCGACCAAAAGGCAACATTACAAACAATTAGTACATACCTAGCGCATAACTCTTTTCTAACCAGCAAATTTCCGAGTGAGGTGGCGAAGGATTAAACCACTCGGCTCGCATTCGGGAGGACCAGAGTTCGATTCCTGGTCCAAACATCATGATTTTGGTTATCCAGAGTTTTCCGAAATCACTCCAGCGAATGCTAGGACGTAGGCCCTGGATTATTCCTTCTCCCGTTTCCTAAATAAACATTGCTCCCTAACTAATTTGCGCTATTCAACAGCACTTATAAGCCACCAAATAAATTTATTATTATTACGATCAAGTATTAAGGCACTTAGCCTCACAAAATGTTTCGTGGGAATTAACCGTTTTTAATATTTTTTGTGGCAGACACAACATTATTTTATGCAGTAGTCACCACTTATCTCTTCTAGCGATCATAAAATGTTTTTTTTATAGCTACGAAAATAATTTTGCACGCTGACTTCTTGACAAAATATTTTTCTCTCTGCGGGTACTATAATATGTAGTGAAATCTGAACAAAGATAGAATAAAATAGTTACTGAGCGAACATACAGTAAACAGCATTAACTGTTTGAGTAAATAGCTTTGTTAACATAGTGCAAAACACACGTATGCAGCTAGTGGCAATTTGGGAACTACTACACGAATTTCATTTTATACATTTATATGTAATTCACATCAGTCACGAATGTTCTTACTACAAGCACAACTTCTTATACCACAAATATGGGTTTTGTAACTTGTCATATGTGCTTGTTATCTGTAGGCAGTGACTAATAATGTAAATTTTCTTCTTCCGTCAGTTCAGTTCCACTTTCCTTCATCTGTCTTATATTTGGCGATACATTTCAAGTCTACACTTTACGACCCAGCAGAACAATATCTTTAAAAAATTTACCCTGGCGAGAATCTGAGAGTAATTAGGTACTCTGCAATTTTGGGACACAATTATGGGTGAGTAAAACAAATGCCCAGATTGTTCTGGGACAGTCAAAGAGTAAAGTTTACTGGATGAACAACGATTTGGAACTTCGCCCAGAGTAGCTATAATGCAACATTCACCTTATTGCAACCGTAGAGAGCTACAAAACTCGCTTTGTTATGTGGGTACAAGTTAGTTTTCATACTTGAGCACAAAGCGTGATTTCATTCGCTGATACNACAAAACTCGCTTTGTTATGTGGGTACAAGTTAGTTTTCATACTTGAGCACAAAGCGTGATTTCATTCGCTGATACTACGTACGAGGTCATGCAGGTCTATATGTATGGCCGCGTTATCGGAGTTTTGTCAGTATATCACTGGATTGTTTTTATTGGCTGAAAGAAAACCTTCACGTCCTGTTACACAAACTGTCAATAACGCAAATTATACGAGAGTACAGTGGCTGGAGTTTCATCTGCTGCCGGATAATTACGTAAATTTAGCAGGTCTTTAGGATNAAATTATACGAGAGTACAGTGGCTGGAGTTTCATCTGCTGCCGGATAATTACGTAAATTTAGCAGGTCTTTAGGATTAGACATATGAAATTCGCGTTCTTTATGGCCAACAGACTAGAGCCTTCACATTCCATTGTATAATCTAATCGGAGTCATACTTTCATTAACTGCCGTCTTCGTTTGAGAATATTTGCCTTCTTTATGGGCTGCATATTGTTCAGTCGTGATAACATTAAGCGTTTATTATTGGCTTCAGGAACATCCGGGACGGGGTCAAATAAAATTACATTTAACCACAAAAGCAATCGGCTAGTACATGTGTTTCGAGTTAAGTCTGCCGCAAACAGTAACGTGGATTTCACAGCTCACTATTCAACCCTCATTAGAGTATATCTGCTCCCGTTATATTTTGTACTTATAAAATACTATTTTATGTTGAACAGTTATTTCAAGGGGATCCTTCCCCTGCTATATTAAATTCTTCGTTTTTTTAGCCTGTTCATATTTTTTTTAAGAAAATTGTGAAAGTACCCCTATACTTAACTAGCTATTGACCTTACACTGCAGTATAGACATAACGACTCAACTGCGAACTCGTATATAGAGTCCATCACAATATTTAGTTTGCCAAATTCTAGCAGAGTTAATATTTTAACGTAATTATGAGATTGTTGTTCAGACGTTATGCTCGCACTGCTGTCTAAGGCCAATAGCTAGCTGGGTATAAGGTAGTTTCAAAATTTTCTTTTTTGAAAAATTATAAAAATGCTAGAAAAACTAAGAACCCAATATGACGGGGGGAGGTCTCCCTTAAGTCTACATTATGTTCTGAAGTGAGATGATAATCGAAACAGGTCTGAAGATCAAGTTGTATTTCATTGGTTGCTATAAACTTACGCTACATAACACTAAGATATTTGTACGTCCTGATGACAATACTATTTCTTTACATAAGTCATGTCTTGATGTTTTCGCGTTCTCTAATCCATTTTTTTTNTACGTCCTGATGACAATACTATTTCTTTACATAAGTCATGTCTTGATGTTTTCGCGTTCTCTAATCCATTTTTTTTCCTGTGATTCCTACATTAACGCAGCACGCAACTTCCTAATGCTGAAAGAGTAGGTGAGCAGGCAAATANTTTTTTTTCCTGTGATTCCTACATTAACGCAGCACGCAACTTCCTAATGCTGAAAGAGTAGGTGAGCAGGCAAATAGGTTTAAGCATATGATGTGTAAAATTTACACTTATCTCAGAGTTTTTTTTGTATTCGTAGAGGCATGTACGTTATTTAATACCATTTATAATAAATTCAACACTGCAACGGGATTTTTAATAATTTTATTTTCCCGAGCCCACGAAGAAACGATTCCTTGCCGCATCATGTGACGTTGTAACGCATGTCAGCTGAGTGGACGTGTTGAGTTTCGGCTGCAACTTGGTAGATATTCTACGCAGTTTGCGGACGCATTAAGGCTCGTGGTTTGGAATATGTCATCGCTTGCAGGGTATTTGCCTGTGCCCCAGTTCCACAACAAACCCTAGTTATGTGCACCTGATGGAAGTGTGCCTGATTACTTGAAAAGGCTGTGATCCTCTACATCTGTGCAGAAAAGC
Organism: Clitarchus hookeri; assembly: GCA_002778355.1. NCBI lineage: Eukaryota > Metazoa > Arthropoda > Insecta > Phasmatodea > Phasmatidae > Clitarchus > Clitarchus hookeri. The sequence goes on along the minus strand of NQII01000299.1, from coordinate 273,349 downwards.
GGGACTGTCAGCAGGTATATAACCATAACATTAGAAATGGAATATGTCCGTGCAAAACTCGCGTGGGGAACATGTAGCAATCTCATGGTGAAAACTGCCAACTTTCACGTGAAAACAGATTCGCTGTTACGTACAGATACCTTCGTAAACTTAAGACGTGTTGCGAAAGCTTCACTTTATTGTACCCGGCAGGGAAAATGAACACGCGGTAACAACAAGTCTTAATGTGTAGAGTGCATTGACTTGTTTCTCTATGTGTGCCGGGTTGCTTTTAACGAAACATTAAGAACAAAGTGATCTCCATTTATACCTACACAAGTACATTCACACATGCTCGTGTCTTGTTATAAATTGATGCAAATACAGGAAAGAAGATGCCCGTTTTAGTTGGGTAAACGCTCAGTGTTCACTTGTCATTATACATCAATAGCTATGAGATTGGATAGCGTTTTTCAAACCCCAGATTCAATTGAGAATTTAGAATACTTGTAAAATTGTGTAAAATGTATTACTAAAATATGTAGCCAAAAAAATGAATGATAGAATATATATAGCATAAATAACATCACCACACTATCGCTTCGCCTTTCTTCCTGATTATAACTCCAGAGAGGCTGGGGATGAAACACCGTAACTTATATCGTATACATCTAAATCCCCCAGTACAGCTGTCAGACAACGCCATGCGCTACGAGCTTAAAGAAACAATAAAACCACATATTAGCATATTCTGAAAACGAAATAAATGCGTATTCTGCACTCTTAAAAAGTTGTGGAAACTTTAAAGAATAATCAAAGTTGTTCATGGAACAAATTCTGTTCTTTGTTACTTAATTTTTTAGAGATTTTAGTTAACGATGATATCGTTTACATTTAATTCAGTTGCTATTCCAGTATGTGATAGCTTCTCAATTGGCTTCCAGCGACTAGCACTTTACCGATAGGTATAAAATATTCCGCTTGTTCGTGTTCCGCGGGAGGGTTCCAGAGTTTGTTCATCTTTTAAACACCAGTTCACTCTTCTATAGGGCAGCGGGTCTGGCATAATCTTGAAGCTGCGTTGAAATGCAAGTTTATCACAACTGTGTAGAACTTACGTGACTGCAGATTGGCATAGTGCAGATGCGAATAATCCATTACAATTTTAATGACTCTTGTATTGGGCTATTTGGTTTAATGGATTTTTTTTTTTCATTTCCTAATGAGGCTGCCATCCAGTTTTCAAAACTAATTGTCGGCTTCGCGGTCTAGGAGAGTGGATATATTTGGGTGGCTCTTAACATCGATGTCTTGAGAGTCGATGAGGATGGAACAAAGTAAGTATGGAGCAGCGCCAGAATGCAAGGACGGGGGAGACGGGAGATCCCCTAGAAAACCCATCGACCAGTGGCATCGTACAGTGTTGCCAGCGGAACTGGTGCTGGCCTCACCATCTCCCCTCCCGTGGGGAGGGGGAGAGGGAAAACGATCCCTTAAAACGGTATTACCGGGAGCACTAGCTTTCTAACAGTTACGTTAAAATCCACAAAAACAAAAGCTAAAATCAACCCTTTGCTCTTCTTGGTTCCGCCGAAACATAAAGTTTTCATTTAAAATTGCTATGCGACTGAAGGCTCTAGCCTTCTACGTATATTCTATAAAATGCATACTGCGCCACAGTCTTCTGTCCCTCATACATAAAATGCATGTCAGCATTACATTAGCTCCTTACGAAGCCCGCAAAAATCCGGCATTGGCCATGGAAGAGCAGACAGGCGCGGTATCCGGACTCCTGTCAGGTCCCACACAACCACCAGGCCTCGGGGGCGAGTCATATTACACAGCAGTCTATTGCCACCGATCAATATATTTATCACATACTAAAATCTGGGTCTCGTAAGGCACCCAACATTCCATTCCTTGAGCCATTGCCTTATGGTTACTCTGTTGCCAATTTCCTTATACAATCCGTGAAGACTACATAGTCCTGTATGGTTGTCTTTCCAGTCAGATCAGCAAATCCTACCATGACGTTAATGTGGAGGAGTTTCCTAGGTCATGCACAGTTGTAGCGCCAAGTGTAACGTGCCTAGGTTTCGTCGCGGCTCCATACTATTAGTTGTCTCTATTGTTCTTCCATCTTAAACCACCATCTTAAACCTACACACACTTAGGTCATAGCCATGCTGCCAGGCCTCTCTCCACTGTCATTCTGTGAGCCTAGTACTGGACCACACGATAACCCTCAAAGGGTTTTGTGTAGTCAAATGTCATTCTACCGTAGCTTCTCACTGCATCTATTATAGGCCACTGCAGGGTCAAATTCTAGTCCTCTGCGTCGATGGCACTTGGTCAGTAGGTATAATATTGCGTTATATTCTGTGAGCAGGGTTTTCTGGGCGAGTAACATCCTGTCCATAGATTCCAACTTCGGAAACGATTTTCTGTTACCACCATCCATCTGTCGTACAAGTACTGCCAACGCCGCCGTGAGTTTGACCGATTCCTCGAGCCGAGACAACTTATTATTCCATCCCATTTCCTCATAAAGCTCCCCGGGGCTATTTACATCCACCCTTATAGGGACAATCTGCATAGAGACATTTACCCTGCCAGGTTCATCAGGCCAATATAATGGACCACCGCGTCCCCAGTGCACAAAGTTTTCCTATGTCTGAACTTATTTTGCCATAATTATTTTTCTCGATCCAATTCAGCTTCTCGAGGATTAACAACTACATTGGGTCATGGAGTGGGTTCATCCACAACAACCACTCCTGTTCTTATCTGGTGGGCTGCCCTCCTCCTAGCATCACGTACCAATCTGGCCATACTCCGAACTATATCAGAGAAAGCCAGAGCAACACTCCTAATGAACACAGCTCGGTCCCAAGTACATGGCCACCCACGAGAGCGCCAGCCAGTACTTCCTTCATTATTTACTGTCTAACGTTTTGTATCTACTGTACTTTCCACACTCAATTCTAAAACCCTCTCCTCTACTGCACTCTACTCCATAGTTATATGTTAATGATTGTCAGCCGTCGTTGGTGTATGAAGAATCCGATGGTCCCGTGTCTTCTCGACTGGGCCATCAAAAGTAGAATTATTCTAATCTCTTACCATAGTCTCTAAAGAGGATGAACAAATTTTTATCTTTGTCCTTATCTTTTGATGCCCGCGCCATATCAATGACTCCATACGCCCTAATTAATGCCACGCGTATATCCTCCACTTTGCCACAATCATGTAAGACATGCCCCACAGTGTCTGGAGCTCCACAAATAATACAGCATGAATCCCACGCACAAAAATCTGGGAGGTAACCCGCCGGGAATTGAACCTGGTTTGCCTTGGTTGGAGGCGAGCACTCCAGCCTCTGCTCTACCGCGGCCCCTTCACGGACTATGATCTGGTAAGTAGTTCGTAGTATAATTTACACTTCTGGTTTCACTGTAAAAATATTTCTGGTAAACTTCTTAAACTGTAATGGAAGTTTTTAACCTAAACAGTGTATGAGAATAGTACTATGTATCAGGCTGAAAATATGGGAATGTTTATCATCGCTACTATACAAAGTTGGGAACTTCCCCTACGCATTTGACTCATTACTGGGCAACTATAGGAACGTTACCATGATTGTATGGGAAAATATTTTACAATTCGCGCTTTGTCACTGTACGTATACACGGATATGGTAAATTTACAAATAACATCTTAGAGTGTATGTAAGGAGAAATCATCTTTTATATTCTCATAAAATTTGTGCTTTAAATATTTTAGGTTTATTCAGCTTTAATGTAAAATTATGGTAAAGTTCCTATTGGTTGAAAAGTTTTATAAAAGTTCTCATAAAATGAAACTACTGAATTAATATATTTGGAAACATATGCGTGGTGAACAGCTGTGCCAATGCTGGAATAAAAAAATACGGGGCAGATTGATAATAACTACAAAAATGTAAAATTTAAAATTAAATGAATTTTTACATGGTTAAAAAATTTAGTTGAACAAACACGAACTATATTATAAATTAATGTAGTATATTTTCAGGTTAAAAATATAATTTTAAAGAATCATATATATCATATGCATAATAATATATGCTGCTGAATACTTTTTTGTTTTGAGGTGTTGTATGGTTTCTTAATCTTAACAAAGAAAGAGTAGCCTACTTTAAAGCCTAAAAATCACAACATTATTGAGGATAGTTGTTACAGAAAACCCGTTTGGTACCTCGACATTACTCCTGCAGTGTATAAATAGGCTCAAGTTCAACATGACACGCATTTAATCCTTCCTACAGAAAAAGTTTCGCGGCAAAGCTCACTGTACAAATACTTGGTCGACGTGTGAAGCTGTGTTTTCGAATCAGCAAAGTTTAAGTTCTTTCTTGACTTTGCCGCAGTAGAATCTGGTACTGTTTGATTACTCTTCCTTTTTTTTGGTTAGCCTTACATTAACCCAAGGCCTAAATTTGGACTCTTGAAGGTGGGGGTACAGTTTTATACGAAACTGGATGCATAATCCTATTTTTATGAGGAATGTTAGGTTCTACTATTCCATGTACCAGAGTTCGTTGCTCCTTTCTTCATGAAGGTTGCTACAGCAGCTAAATTCTTCTTAGGTGATGCTGCTGGCTGAACAGCATTGGGAGCTGAAAATTTATGATCATTGAAAACATCAGGACCGACTGCCCACACACTTGAACATGCAAATCCACTTATTGCTGTCATAATACTATATATCACTCCTCATCCTTATGCTCTTCCGAAAACTCTTGCAGGTGAGGAGTGAGTGGTACACCGACCTGGATGAGCTTCTGACCATTTTTTATAAAGTGTAACATTAACTGAGCGGTTTAAAGAAAGATACATCCAGAGACTAATATATGGATGGTGTGCTCTGGGAGTCCAAGCGTAACTTTTCCATTTTCTCGCCTAAGACGTAGGACTACTACGTGTGTGGACGTGTTTGTGTTTGTTTTGTGGAATGCCCTTCCAGCAAAAGGAGTACTTTATTTGTCGGAATGGACGGGCAATTAAAATGATTAGTTGCAGCCACCGTAGGAATATATTTTTAGTTGTGTACTCACTGTCGAGATTAAATGCTGAAATGGTGCTAGGTGGTGCGTAAGCTCTCGGTTCCTCTTTACAGCGTACACGTTTACAAACAAATATAGACGGAACGAACTGTCCAGCAGCACTAGCACAACAAATTGCACTGTAAAAATATTATGTTCTTATTAACCCATTCAGATCCAGTAAACACAACTGTGTATATTACGCACGTGGAGGTAATTTCTGTTCTGTACTGCGCACTGGGAAGCTCAATGACCAATGATCTCACCTATGGGTAAATGTTTCGCAAACCGTCTCACTCGTCTAGGTCATAACTGGTCCATAAACTGTAGCCGAACATATTAACTTAATCTAATTGGCTGTGACAACGAAACAAGTGCTGTGTCGACTTAAGCACAGCACGCTTCATAAAATATTTTGTTTGCAACACCTGAAGCCGTAGATTAAAGTGTGTCTGAAAGGGTTAAAACCCGCCGTTGTTTGGAAACTAGTTGAAAAGATTTTGTTGTATACCTAACTATACAACTGAAATACTGTATATTCACAACACATTATTTAAAACATAAAAAAAATTGTTAAAATTAAACTGTGGTTTTACAAATTCCACACTAAGGTTTTGTAAAAATTGTTCCTATTTATTTGTACTGTTTCAAAATATCTTTGGCAGATATTTTTCAAAGAATTTATTGTAGAAATGCATAAAAAGTTACAGCGTACAGTTTCACACGAGCGTAATTCTCAAAATGTTAAGTACATTTCCATGATATTGGCGTATTAATACGTCAGTTTACCACATATATTAAAATATCAGAAGAAACTCGTTAATTTTAGGAAAACATTTGCGTAAGAAGTGTCCCTATATGGAAATACTTAACGATAAATCAAGGAGAAATTGTTACGATTATAAAGACAGAAAACTTTTAGTTATTTCCTCGTTACGGAGCGAGTGAGTGAGAAGATATTTAGGCAGCTCTTAACAGCGAGGTATTGAGAGCCTGTAAGGGTGATTTAGGTGAGTATGGAGCGGCGCCGGAATGAAAGGACAGGAGAAACGGGAGATCCCCGAGAAAATCCGCCGACCAACGGCATCGTCCGGCCGTGGATTTAACCCGGTTCGCATTGGTGGGAGGCGAGCAGGCCAACCGCTCAGCCACCACGGCCTCCATCGTTACAGTGCGAATCGCCTGTTTAACATGTTCAGCAATTAATGGAATAGGTATTTCCCCAAGATATTTCATAAATGAATAGCAATGTTCAGTGGTTTAGATCTTCCTTTTCCCTCCTCCGGATGGGCGGTGAACTGAACCTTTACGCTACGAGGAAGGCCAAATTCTCTCAGCATTTGTTTGGTTTAAAAAAACTGAGCATAAGCCCAATGTGCTCCGAATTATGCAAAACAACACTCCAATTTCTTACACGTTCCAGAGATTTCACACAAAATAAACCATTTCCACCGATTACGCAGGGTACAAGGACACTTCACCATTCGTTGATGAATATTACGTGCTGATACATTTGTAGACTACAAAGTACACAGCTGCGCCTGTAGTCCACGTATTTTCAAGTATTTATAGTGAATATTTTTTGAAAACGCCGCTTCTAATCATTGCAAATCCGCAATGTCATTCGCTAGTGATTTCTGTGTCTGTTCTCGACGTTAAGCAGCACAAGCAGTTTAACTTCACAACATACACCTACGAGAACTTTTACGGTATAATTGGTCCACGATGGCCCTACACGCTATTGGCTACATTGCATATTACCGGGGTTCCATAAGCTAAAGTGTGCACTTTATACTGCATCTCTTATGCCGGCTACTACAGCAGTCATCATGTTATTTGTCACCTGGTTTAATCATATTTCAAACCAGGTTTGGTAATAGGACCTGTTCAATTTTCTGTCGCAGTTCCATTCTAGCTTTCGTAATTGTCAAATCACATTTCAATTTGAAAAATTAGGGAGTTCCCCGTGGCTACTAATACTTTATACGAACGAATCGATGATGAGGTTGTTATTTGTTCATATGACTTAACCCTTTCAGACCCACTTTATTTTACGGTTTCAGATATTGCAAGCAAACAATTCTATTATGCGTGCTGTACCCAAGTCGACACAACACTTGTTTCGTTGTCACAGCCAATAAGCTAAATGCTATATGTTCGACTACAGTTATATTAACCAATTATGACCTAGGCCAGTAAGACGGTTTGCGAATAATTTACGCACATGTAAGATCATTGGTCATTGAGCTTTGCGGCGTGCAGAACATACCAAAAATTACCTACACGTGCGTAATGTGTACAAGTGTGTACACTGAGTCTAAGTGGGTTAAGTACAACAAAGTGAAATTATATTAACGATGGCAGCTTTTAAAAATCTAGACTTGAAACACTGCACACAAAAAACGAGAACATTTATTAGCTACTAGCGATTTTTCATATATAATTTCATTGCGTCTATTAAAACCTTTTATTTTCTTTGCAAGAGTAGCTGACGTACTGTTATGTCGATGGCGTCAGTTCAAAACTCATCCAATTTTTTTTTCTTGTCCTTGAATGCTGATTATAATTTTAAGCTAAACTAGGACTGTAATAGGAAAACTAATAAAAATTGCACAAATATCTGATAAAATAACTTTCTGATGTCTTCACATTATCAGATTGGTAGGTAAAGAAACAATTAGTACGAATTAAACTGTCCCTTCTAGTAGCAATGAAGCAATATTAAAATACACATACTAGGCCTACTAGTTCAACGAGCGGGTTCATGCTTACTACGAATAGCACACTCCAAGAAACTGTTCGCGAATGTATATCAGTGTATATGTTATTCGAAATCGCCGAATCCGCCCATTGCCCGAAAAGTTCACCCACAACGCGGCGTGGGTAATGATAAACTTCCACCACGCATTCTGTGCAATTATTTTGGCTTCTGACAATTTTAAAATACCCACCACGCGCTGTGTCAATTGCACTTTGCTCAAAAGCAGAGACAATATTGCTTCTCGCTTTGTAACCACTAAAAATTACCCACAACGCGATGTGAGTACTCTGGTTGTATCCAGAACACACTGTGCTGCTTGTAGTTTCCTAAACGAAGTGCATCTTTAAAGTAATGTAGGCGAACTAACCCAACTTAACCTAACCTAAAGAAACTTAACCTTACCTAACAATGTAGCCTAACCTAAACGTGAATAAACGCTTTGTGGGTAAAACCAGAATCCTCACATCACGTTGTACAAGTCCAAGTACGACAGCAGGTATCGTGTGATATCAACTTTAGGCGTCACACTCTAGAGATAAATGGAATCTAGAACGTCAATTGTTCGGGCTGTCACAAATTCATTTTCCTCCTTTAGATAGTCAGGAAATTCTTAGATCTCTCCCAACTTTCCAAACCGTGTTAGGTTCAGTATGGAACGAATTATAGTTTGACATGTTTCGGAATGTTGGCGATTCAAAATATGTCAATACCTGTACATATAATCGTTGAAATAAAAATTCAATTAATTTTGATCCACAAATAAGGTGCAAATGAGACGTAAGGATTTTTTAAGTTCACGATTTTATAAATAATGCATTATCCCAGAGAAAATATGAAAATTCATGTTTGGAGAAAATTGTAACCTTAGTTGCTACCGTTGTTTTATGTCTGAACCTAAAGAAAGCACAGTATTTTCTGGGATTGTAAAGGGATTTTGAAATGTTTAAGATGTTTATAGAATTTTGGAAACAATTTGATATATTTTTGTGTTTTAAGACCAATTAAACATTCCACAAACATATTAAGTTTAGTCTAAAAGTTTATATTTTTGACTATTATTAAAACTGTGGGCAGAGCTATAATTGTAGGTCTGTAATTTTTACATTGTTAAGTTCAGTAAGATTACGATTCTTTACTTTGTACGATTTACGAGAATGTTTAAAAGTAACGCGTTAGGCTATGCATGATACTTAATATTTCAAAGTGAAGTATTCGAGATCAATAGAAGCGGGGTTATGCACGTATCCTTCCCCCACTCGAAGTACCATTCAACTTGAAACAATATTAAAACAGTTTGAGTTAGGCGCTTATCGAACCGGGCTGCTTCGGCTAAACGTGCTCTTGAATAAAGTTGATCACCAGTGGGTCGGTACATCTCTTTCCCACTCTGGTACGTGCATCATCGATCTGAACCGTGTTAGAACAGACCACGCTCATTGAGCGTATATCAGCTTGGAAAAGCTGATATAGGGGCATGGTTATCTGACCAGTGCTATGCTTCGAATGTTTATGAACAATTAGTAAGGATGGTGGAAAATCGCGAAACATTTTTGAGCTGACATATTTTCTACGACACTCTATCTATAATTTATTATTTCATGATTGGATGAACAAATTTTTTGACCCTGCTAAGTTGTTTGCAGACCAATCACGAACGTTCCGCCTTATAGTATCACAATCCTCATTGGTCTAGTAAAAAGGGGAAGTATCTTCATACATGCATGACAGCCAATAAGGAAAGAAAACTGTTGGACATGTGTACAGTATGTTGAATCCTAGCAAACAGTCAACTTTTCCTGCGATAAACCTTTAATTTCTAAGAATTATATATATGTTCTCACCTCTCTTTTGCGTACAGAAAGAATGTGGGCAAATGATTAAAACTCGAGACCAACTTTCAGTACCTATTACTTACTATTACGTAATATTTTTTGTAGTATATTTATGTTTTAACTGCATCGAAAAATTACTGAAAACACATGACTGAAATACTGACATTTAAGTTTATTGTAAAGCTTCCCAAAATATACAGGATAAAAAGGAAGAAGTATGCTACACACTTCAGAAGACTGGAAATCTCACATTTTGTAAGTCAACAGTATTTGTTCACCTACACAAGCAATATTTTTTTCGACACAGAAATTTTTTATAGTTACAAAGATGCAATATGGAACCCACATCGTGTTAGTTTCCTTATCTGAGAATTACTCCCATTTCGCTGGTCAGTGAAAGTTTACTGCTCCTATAATTAGCCGGAAAAGGATAACGTTTGTTTTATATTTTGATTTTTCAAACTCTGTTGGTAACTGTTTTTGACTTTAAGGCACCGACTAAGAACACCGAGGTTGATAATGATTCGTATACGTAGTCAGTAAATAAAATTTAATTTCAAAGGTTATTGACATTTAAATAACCTTTTAACCACGTTACAAATAATTTGGAACATTTGTCTAGCAGTAGTAGATTAGATGTTTCAAGCTTTTGTTTCTAAAAGCACACCAATTATTTTACTGTGTTGTGTGTAACTTGCTTATTTGATTATTATTGTCAGTTGTGCACATTTCCGCAGTAGGTAAGAATTAATATTACAAGGGATTTAATGAATTGGTACTCATGCGCTCATCTAATGACACTGTGAAACTTTTACTAATATAAATACAGAATAGTTTCAAGAATCCTACCCCTAATATGCAGGATATGAAAAAAATTGAACCGATTCCTTTGTACACTGAATTTGAAACGATCATTTTAGAAAACAGCTTTACCTATAACGTACCTTAAGAAATTAATGTAAATGCTCCGGGCAATGTTTGTGTATTTCTTTAAGTCTGATTTCAATTAACCGAGCTATGAGCATCGTGCCTAGGAACAAGGCCTACACGTGTCAATATTAGAGACTAGTAGGAAAAGTTAAATTCTAATATTTCAATTAAAGTTGGCAAATAATTAAATTAACATGTTCCAAAAAATTAATTAAAAAATTCCATTGTGACAAAGTCTAGCTAACTAGGCCCTTCATAAGATAAGATTAAAACAAAAGTTTTCATTTTTGAATTCTTATAACTTATAAACATGTTTTTGTATCAAAACGAAATTTTTTGTGCTTTTAAATTTAAAGAGTTCGAAAAGTAGCTGGCAAAAGTTTAATTGCAAAACAATTCTACAAAAAGGGGGCCGCGGTGGTTAAGTGGTTAGACTACTTACCTCCCACCCAGGCGAACCGGGTTAGATTCCGGGGGAGGGGGGGGGGTAACTCCCGGATTTTCTAGTGTGGGAATCGCACCGGACGTTAACCACTGGTCGGCGGGTTTTCTCGGAGATCTCCCGTTTCCCCCCGCCCTTTCGTTCCGGCACTGCTCCATAACTTACCTAGTTTCACCCTCATCGGCTCTAAAGGCCTCGCTGTTAAGAACCGCCCAAATCTCTTCACTCCATTCACTCCGTAATCAATTATTTATTATTCAGCAGGACGTTATTTGTAAACACGGTCACTTGTTTCAAGTGAAATACTTACCTGCCTAGCCTACATTCTGTGATGAGTTTGTAACTTCGCCTTTGCGGCTTGAAACGATTCCAGACCAGTACTAAAAATTTTTTTTTTATATAACCTAGTACAAATAAGGCTTTCGTAACGTTACAAAGAGGAAAGTGTTAAGAGGGCCTAAGGGAGATTATAGTTCTTTTACAAAGAATTTCTCAGTACAGTTTTCATAAATATTTACAGTGTATACTGGTTATTGTGGCACTCAGAGCATCAGACACACCAAGTGTCCTTGCAACTTCACATTCATTCATCACGGACTCTAGGCTGTTCAAAAGTTTCTATTTTTCAAACAAATATTTGGGAAATAGTTGCCGATTCTGTAACACTGTAATTAAATTACATCAAACTAGAATGTGTAAAACTAACGTTAAATTGTATCAAGCACTATGTTGAATACGTGTTTACTATGACTGATTAACACAGTAGCAAATTTAGAATTTGCTACGCGCCCCTTGTTTCTGAAGGGCCCGAACTACAATATATACACACCTACAACAAATGATTTTGTCAAAATTTAACATTTAGTTTCGATATGTTAGTCGGGTAAGTCTAAGATAATTTCATGCGAAAACGCAAGCGGTGTGAGGGAAAGAGCCTTATGGGTGTAGTTAATTTTGTTTTAATGTCGTGTGCTGTAATTAATGGACTGTAACGGGTGTAGTCTATTCGCGTTATCTTTACACTTTTTGAATCAAACATTTAAAAAATCACCACTTGTTGGTTTGTTTCCTAAATATAATATGTGTCACAAACGTTTTATGCTTGTGTTAACATAATAATACATTTTTTTCCTAATTGAACTTCTACCTCAACGTAGAGCCGCGAGTATTTCGCGAACTGATATGTCAGCATGTTAGACTGCACAGTTCGCTATACACTGGAGAATCTATTGTTTGTTTATTAGTTGCTGCGATCAACGCTAACTCACACTAGTGCTTCCTGCTTAAGAGTGGCTCACAGTTAAACACGGCGCGTCTAAACAACTGCCGTCCAATCACAACGGATGGAGAAAATACCAAGTGTATCTCACCACATAATGGATTCGCATAACACTCGGGGTTCTACCTATAGGTTATTCTATTTATAAATTATAATATTTAATTTATAATTATTTTAAATGAAGACAGGGAAGAAATAGGCACGTTGGCAATGCCTAGTAAGAAATAGTTCGTATGCAAATTATTATTACACTGAGCGCGCACGAATGTGATTCGCTGTCCCTTTGGTGTAATTTTATAGACTCGGTTAAGCTTTGTTTGCATGAAGCGGAGGAATATCACGGAACAGAACTTTACAAGGGCTTCAGAAAAGTTGGAAGTAACAGTGAGGGGACTATACACAGTATTTTTCTCCGTAATCTAAGCCCAGTTTTCACTCATCTTAAACCTTTGGCATTTGCTGCTTGATTCCGATCAGCATATCACTTAACAAAGGACATCAATATGGGGAAAATATTGTAATTTTCAAGGACATTAGTTATGTAATACACTGCCATTTACACTTAAAATTCAATCTAAAATAAAAATCTTTAAAAAAACCTTTTAAAAAAGGAACTTTTGACGAAACTGTCCAGGAGAGATTCACTAATTGTAATTACCTATTAGTTTGGCTTCCTCTTCAATATTACTGATATTACTGGGTGAACCATACTATTTGGTAAATCTTCACTAGTATTAGAACATCTGCGGAAACAAGCTTCATATTATCATCATCTTAACTAATATTATAAATGCGAAAGTGTTTTTGTTTGTTTGTTTGTTTGTCCTTTCACGTCGCAACGGAGCAACGAATCGACGTGATTTTTTGCACAGAGATAGTTGATGGGCTGAAAGGTGATATTGGCTACTTTTTATGGCGAGAAAACCTAATATAAGAAACAGATGCTGAGGGTTTTGTGTCACTAATGGGGGATTTTAGTAATTTGGTGCAGGGTGATACGAGACCGATTGCTAGCGTTTACCCAGATCTACAAAGAAATATAAATGACGACCAGTGGCTATGTAAAAGAACGATTCTAGCACTAAAAAATGACATCGTTAATTAAATTAATACTAACATTTTGAAAGAGGTGCAAGGAGAAACAACGGAGTATTTGTCAGGAGACACAGTCATGGACACAGAACACAGCACTTCATATCCTGCAGAGTTCCTGAATTCTCTAGAGTTGTCAAGTGTGCCCTCACATAAGCTCCAATTTAAATTAGGCTTTCCGGTCATGCTTATGCGAAATTTAGATGCACCGCGATTAAGTAACGGGACGAGGCTTCGCGTCACACAACTTGGGCGGAACATAATTGGTGCAACTATTCTGACAGGAGTAGGGAAGGGCGAGGACGTAATCATCCCCCGGATCCCTATAACCCCCACAGACCTCCAGTTCCAAATCAAAAGGCTGAAATTCCCTCTCAAGCTTAGTTTTGCTATTACAATAAACAAAGCGCAAGGGCAAACATTACAGGTAGCGGGGGTGCACTTGGAAAAACCGTGCTTCTCTCATGGCCAGATCTATGTCGCATGCCCAGAATCTCCACATCTTAGCGCCGGATGGAAAGACTTACAACATCGTTTACAGCAGCGTCCTAAAATACTGCTCTGTTCTGTGTTTATGATCAGTGTCTGTCTACTAACAAATACCGTTATATCTCCCTATAAGTTTGTTACTATAACCACGCGAGCGAAGCCGCGGGTAAAAGCTAGTATTATTATAATTTTCAGTTCAAAACTCACGCTTACAACTACCATCTCACAAGTAATATCTTATTATAGGCCTATACATCGGCCTACATTACGTATTGTTATGTTTATGTCATAACGTCGTTTATGAAAGCTTTGCCATTATACGTATGCTTCTGGTTATGTCATGTTTGTGTGTGGGCAAAACTGTGTATGTATGTATGTGCGAATATGTATGTATTTATATTTTAAACAGTTTTTCTTTTCTCCATTTTAGTGCTTTTGGTTGTTGCATTGCAAGTTTCAAGTTTATTAACTACACGGTGTATGACTACTTGTCTTTTCACTATGTACTTCCTTTTGATGTTTTTTTGGCTTCATTACTATATTATTTGCATCTGTAATTGTTTTCCTGTTGTCCTTACTTCTGTACTCATGTCACATGAAGATAAAGCGTATTTTTTTTTTTTTTATGTAAAATATCCCCATTCCTGAGCTCTGCTCCAGGGGATTAAATAATGTTTTGAAACTTTGTACTGTGTAACTCTACTGTGCAAATAAAATAACTAACAAAATACTATAGTCAAATTTATCAAATATGTTTCGATAGCAAAATATGAGTTCGACCAAATTTCTTTGGCCCTATTCAGACTTTTCTCTACTAAAAACTTACCTTTATATGTATGAACGACCACGCAGCAGTATTTTCAAGATCTGACACTTTTTCGTAGCTACATAGATATTTGCAAATTTACGGGAAAAAAAACAAAATTTTGTGAATCTCTCACGTTTGTAGTCCTGTTAACAAGAACTACAGAAAAAAGCTGGCATTTAAATTGAGCCTATATTCAGCAAACTACTGTCAGTAAACCTATCAGAGGTTTATGACACTCTCTTCTGAGCACTAAGCTTGTCTATGAAGATGGTCACTTATGTCCTGTATGTGACGCAGAAGATAAATTCAATATTCGCGAGGTTTGAAAGACTTTGTCGGCTTACTTGAGTTTCAGGTTCATAAAAGTAACTTGTATGCCTTCATGGGTCATGCTATGCCAATTTTACTAATTAGTACGGCCATAATTCCAAAGGATAAATAGGGTTCGGAAAATTTTACGTGGATGTAAAACTTTCGTGAAAAATTAACAAAATGATGCTTTCATCTTACTAAAAAAAAAAAAAAAAAGATAATAAATGCAGTGTTAGTAAATAAAATTTGCACGACTAGCTCTGCAAAAATATTCTTGGTGATTTGAAGCACGCGTTAAAACCAGTCTTCCCATATCACATGAGAATGGGCTTCGCTTATCACTGCCTATCACATAAAACAGGCAGTACTTATTCGAAATTAGTTCTCACTAACGAAATGGTCACGTAACGCGGTTGCGTGCACAAAAACAATAACAATTTACGATTTAATTTTTAGCTTCTTTTTGTACCTTATCTGTTAAAAAAAAAACTTTGGCGAATTTACTAGATAACTGACTCTCCAACTCACATTACTGATTTAACTTACAAAATATACCTAAAAATGGGCAGTTAACTTATTTTCTAATAAATAATATTATATGGTGATTTTCTATTGCTGCAAGTCGAAACTAGTAGGGCCTAAGTAGGCTGGCTGCTAGTGTAAGTTAGTAGTCATAAATTTTAATAAAACAAGAATTTTCCTTTACTGATTTTTGTTACAATTATAGTTCTCGCATATAATAACATTCAGTAGCCTACATCTACAAAAATATGATATGACAATTACCCTTGTTTATAAGAATTATATTTTTTTAAATATAATTTGTAATCATTAATGTGGGTCATCTAGGGCAGAAGAGACTGCCGACAGCACCAAGCTAAAAGCTACGAAAGTGCAAAATGCACAATAATTAATTGCTCACTAAAAATTGGTGTCTATCTCAAAAACAGTCATCTAAAAACATTGGAATTTTTTTAAAAACACAATTGTAAGAACGTTTCCAATAAATTGCATTTTATAGGCTATGGAAGGTAATAGGTAAGCATATTTGTGTTTATAATAACGATAATGTCAAAATAATGCCCTTTTTAAAACTTAAAGTTAATTAAAAATATTCCACAGCAGCATGTAAAATTTCCTAATTAACTTGTATAGCATTTGACTACAGAAACACGCTTATCATAGCAACTTGTCTCCAAAGAATTATTAGTTTTATTTTTCCAAGTGCTGTTAATTCGAACACGAGCTCAGATTCTCAGTACTGAAGTGATATTCACCTTTCACTAGTAAAATCACTGTCTGATTTCGTACTTCATCACACACAGCCTATTATTAGAATTTTTCTATTTCCCCACATGCCGTATAAGTTACTCTTGTAAATATACCTACAGACACACACACTTTGCAAATAATATTTTCGTGAATTGGCAATGTCCGCTTTTCTATTACAAAAAAAAACCCCCTCCAACGCGATTTACAAAGAAAAAAAAATTTCATCGCGTATGCATACACAAACACAAGAATTTGTACGTGAGAGAAATAATTTACTTTTTGCTTTATTTTAATGCTGCGTAACTCGGAAAATGAATTATAAAACAACTGACGGTATACGCAGCAAATGGAATAAAAAAAGTCCCCGCTTTAACAACTGTACATAAATTTTACGTATGCCTAAATATTGACTGTCAAAGATGTCTAAAGTTGGGCTAATTATGACAAGCAGCGAATTGTTAAAAGTAAGTATACGTTTTTAATGTTTTTTGTAACAGTAGTAATTTTTCAATTTTATTTTATATCTATCAGCGTTAGTGTAAAATGGAAAGCAAACTTAAGGCTACTTAAGGCCAAGATTTTTAAGTCACTTTTTTTACGTTAGAATACCTTGGAAATTTAAAAGGAAGCGCAGCAGTGTTATCAAAAATTGTTGTAGCGTATCAAAATAAACGCAACCTTGTTAGCCTGCAGTATTTTTTTTTTTGTCGGGCGTCTTTTCTACGTGACGCATTTCTCCTGTATAACATTAAGCGTATCGCCCACATTAGAGGAAAGATGGACGATAATTAGGCATAGAAACATTATCCTTAATAATATTTGAAAAACTTTCACATGATACTGAATATTTCTATAAAGTGCGTTTAATATGCTATATATATATTATGTAACTTACTACAAAAATGCAGTAGTGTGTTATTAAGGCTTCTGTATGTTTGTCTTAAGAGATATGTCTATCCCAAATTTACACTACTACGTAATAGGACTATTGGTAGTTTCATTTTATCATTTGATAATAGTATATACGGAACTACAAGTAATTATGCTCATTGTGTATATAGCATGGTAATTTTTACGTGCAGTAGAAGGAATTACTTAGAAAAATTAGGACATATGTATGTATTAATATAATCTATATAAAAGTCCATAACAGTCTATAAGAAATATGTACCATAATAAATACAATTTGCGTTATTTATTTTAAAGCTATAACGTCTCTAGAAATGTGTTCCGAACACTCAGTTGTTGTCTTAACCACTCGCATCACGGACTAAAGTTCTCTTAAAGTCAACTCGGCTATCGAGGAAAGAAATTGAATACAAAAAACTCATCCCGGCGCGTTGGGTGGTCGCTAAAATAAACCAAATAAATACGCGAGAGATATTTTAGCCCTACCGCTTTTGCAGTCCTCTTTTGCCGCGCGGCGGCCATAAACCATCGGCGGGGAAAATTAACAATAAACAGCTTCGGGAAAGGGACATCCGTTAAAGATTTTTGACGACTGCATTCGTCCCGCCATCTGCGAGCCGGCGGAGCGACGGGGCCCTTTAGTGCGCGCATTCGGAACACACCCGTTCCGCGCGAAACGCGCAAACAAATGAAATCTAATTTTCGTTTCGCATCACTTTGCTTGGTCCGTACCCACCCGAGGGCAAGTCCACCCACGTTGAGAACAAAACCAAGGCGATTGAAGACTTGAACACGCGAAAAAGGAGGATGCAGAGGAATGGATGTCCTCACGGTTTGGTAAGAGGTAGGATGGGGGCAGAAAAAACCGGTGTAAGAGAAAATAGCTACGCCCGAATGCCTTCCCCTCTCCGCCCCC
>NQII01000299.1:190623-253074 GCA_002778355.1 Clitarchus hookeri | reverse complement strand
TCTCCTTCTCCGTCGCCGACATCCTGCGGCCCGACTTCGGTCTGCGCGCGGTGGCGGCGCAGCGCCGCCCCGCCGCCGCCAGCTGCCCGCGTCTGTTCCGGCCGCACGAGGAGTCGCCACCGCCGCCGCCGCTTGCGGCCACGGCCGCCGCCAGCCCGCCGCTGTCGCCCGCCTCCAGCACGTTGTCGTCGTCGTCGCCGGCCGTGCCCGAGGACAAGGTGGACCCACCGATCAACGGACCCACGCTCTGGCCCGCCTGGGTCTACTGCACCCGTTACTCGGACCGACCCTCCTCAGGTCAGCACTCTCTCCCTCCTGCAGCCTCTCTCACCAATCAGTCCACTTGTTTCACATTTCTGAGTGTAGGCCTATTTTTGTGTATAGGCTGTTCACGGTAAAGTAAGCACTTATAAAAAAACTTTAAAAAAATCAGTGCCTTACAACTACAAACTACGGTATAGTTTATTCACGGTTTCTTCACACTTTTTGAATATAACCTTTGAAAAACCACACCATATATGACGTTTGGTTATTTCCTAAATATACCATGCATCACAAGCGTTTTATACTTCTGCTAACGTCAAAATGCGTTATTATGGTTAATTCAAAATTTTACATTTATTTTTTACTTTAAATTGATTTATAAATTATAATATTTCATTTATAATTATTATGAAAAATCACAGTGAGAAAACAGGAGTTATTGTAATGCTTAGTACAAAATAGTTCTTATGCAAGCATTATTACACTGAGTGCGCACGAATGCGGTGCGTGGTCCCATTGGTGTAATTCTCGACTCGGTTCAACTTTGTTAGCATGAGGCGGAGGAATATCCTGGAAGTAGAACTTTAAGCAGGATTTCAGAAAAGTTTGAAGTAACCGTGAACGGTCTATGCTGCGGTATATAATGGCACATAGGATCCCGGAGTTAAGTTGGAAGTAAAATTAATAAAAATAGTTCTTAATACTTGACATTGCATTGTNATGGCACATAGGATCCCGGAGTTAAGTTGGAAGTAAAATTAATAAAAATAGTTCTTAATACTTGACATTGCATTGTAAATGTAACGTTTAAATTTATAGCCAATGAAGTTATTTAAGTTAATGTTACGTTTTTTTATTCACGTTAGAGTATGCATTTATATATTAGTAACACATTTTCATTCCAATATTCCCACGATTTCACTTGGATGGCGCATGAACAAAGTGATCAGGTCCATGGCAATGTTAATATTTACATACGATGGAAGGATACAAAATGGGCAGGAATGTAGATACTAAGCAGGGCTTTCGAAAGTGCTCAGTTTGTCGTGAACAACCCACAGTTATTTTCATGGAAAAATATTTTCTGTTGACGCACTGGACAGGCTGATAGTCAGCTGAGTGTTTACGTAAACATCATCTTAGATGGGGGNGGGGGGGGGGAGACATGGAAACAGCTGCAAAACAGGGCTGCCTTCATATACATCGGAAAAAAGCACTCGTTCGCGTGACAGGCTAGATACTCGCTTACCGTTACCTGCTCGTTCATAGGGGCCGCTGAATTCCTGCAGCAGATTCTAAGTCTCGACCCAATTAGACCTAGTGCACGTTGCACGGGAAATGTAGCTATATTTGACAATCACTGTGCATTGCGAGTCTCAGTGCCTGAAGAACGTTTCTGAGGGTAACTTATTTGTAAACAGTGTTATTGCCTCAACACGTCACTTCCGCTCATATATTCCTATACAATAATTGTTTGTTTTAGTGAGCTCTACCACCCCTCAAAGTTTGTCCCATGATTTTAGAATCATCCTGTATGTAATAATAGCATTACAAAATAAGTACTGCAGCAGCATCAAAAATATTTTTATTTCTGATACCTGTAAACATAGCTAAAAATATCTTTGAAATAATTTTTTTTTTAATTAGACTACATATAGAGAACTTAAGTGTAACTTTCATAATTAGGCAGTAGATATTTTTATAGGCGTGACCACGTCTATCGGGTATGCTGCACATGAGTGACAAAGGACACCATTGTCCCCGTTCCTTGCAAACCCCAGAGTAAGTGAACAAAACAAAATAATAGCTATGTTACCAATCTAGTCTAGTTTACAAACCACATGTCTCAAACTCTTGGTTAAACAAAACTGTTTTCATAAAAACGATATTTTGACAGTTCATTAGACAAAATATCTTTTGACTTATTTTAATCTAAAAAAAAAAGACATGGTTAGACAATGCAGTTTCGTTTGTTTAATCAAGGGTTTCATTAGGAAGTAAATGTAAACAAATGACACGTCACTGCCTGAACAGGTGCTTTTGACATTACTGCTGGCAAATTATGACAGCCGATGTAGAGCTCACGCGAAGAAAAACTCACTCTATAACTCGTCTTTCATCCATGTGTACCTTACTCTGTTAATAATTATAAAGAGCTGCGAAATTGTGGTTATATAGGCTACTAGCATAAATGTGAATATTTGAGAATGTGTTGTTTCTTTATTGCACAAGGAGAGCCCAAGTATTTTTTTTTCCTTTCTGACTTGGTTTCTAATGATTTGACCATCCCAGCGTTATTTTTTTCTTGTGTAAATAGCCCAGAGTTCTCACAATAATAATGTGAAAATTACATGTTGTTATTCATTATTCCCAAGAGGCCACGGATAAAACTTCCCGTTCCAAAAAACGCGTAGGATATAAAGCGAAATCATTTTCTAAATGCAGCTGATTTTTCAAAAAGCAAATAATAAAGCAGATATTTGCGAAATCACAATTGTTTTTTGTAAACTTGTACGTGTGTGTAGGTATATTTACCAGAGTACATAGCTTAGCAGTTTTATCGCTATACGATAACGAATCAGAGCGCCAGGCAAATTTCCTACTAACTGTAGGTTTATCTTATACCACTGACGTGAAGAATAGTCGCCGAATAGGATTTCTTGCAGTTTCAGAAGATTGTGTTACCTCATTTTCAAATTCCCATTATATATCACTGGTAATTCGAAAATGAGATTGATATATATATATATATATATATATATATATATATGACAAGTCCAGTTGTGAAAATTGTATTAGTAGTTAGCGTACACTCCTAGTACAAAAATAAGCATTTTAAGGCATCAGACATATTAGACCACATATGTAAGAATTTTTATATGATTGTATGGGTATCACTAACAATTTAAGTATAAAAATGTATTCTAGAGTAGACTATAATACTATTGTTACACTGTCTTTTGTTAATTGGCTGTTGACACCAAATTTTATTCTTGAGGGATTGTGAATCTGTCTCTTTCATTGCAAGTTTGTTATCGGGTCGGGTATAAAGCTCATGTTTAATAACTCATCGTCCGACTACAAATGTTACGCAAAAGTACAAGGCTCTCGCCAAACGAATTCACGACATTTTTGGACTTTTTTTTATATTCATGGAAGTGTCCGTATTTTGGTTACAACTACAACGCCATATCGGCCTAACTAAGCAATCCTATATATATATATATATATATATATAGCTAATACATACATATACCGCAGTTTATTCTTACTCGCACGAGTATGAAGATTTGTCTCTGTCTAAAAACAGAAAATTATAAATAGCCCGGAGGTTTTTTACATTCCGTCTCTAGAGCAGTGTCTCAAAGAAAAGTAAATCGCTTATGGTCAAGTCCGGGAGAATAGGTCGACTTGCTATATACAGTATTCAGCCTGCTCAGCGATGTAGCCTACATAAATATAAGTACAGCCTACACTCTGCATACACAAAGATCCCATAATATTTATTAAAATGATGAAGCCTATATATATATATATATATATGTTATACTGTGTTACAATTTTATGATAGTGGAAACATTTGAAATTAATTGTGTACGATCGCCTCAAGTCAAAGTAAAATTTATCTTATTCTTTTCGACAAGTGCAAACAGTTCATTGAGTGGTGCCCATTTTATAACCCGAAGTGCAACGTATCGTGTCATCATATGCACTGAGCGAAAAAAGTATCGTAAGCTATATAGCTAAAAAAAAAATTTAAAAGAAAAGAGATCATAATTATTTTAAGATGCAGAAGTTTCAACCTTAATTTACAGCTTTATCACAAAATAGTTAAAAAAAAAGGAAAGAAATATATAGCTAAGGAATTGGATCTAAAAACAATTGTATACCTACGTATGGTAAATATTTAGTGTCTGAAATTTTGTTCGATTAAGTTGTACCTTTCTTTATAAAACTTAAAGTGCCTCTATGCAAGAAAGCTAAGTTTTTAAGAGGTGAAATATTTTTAATTAATAGGCCTAACAACGTAGATGTATAGTTCTAACTAAATATGACTTGTTACGAGTAATTAGTAGAAACCAGAAAAATTCGCGAGTTCAATGACCTGCAGGCTAGGCTCTCCAGTCTTATGTACAAATACGCCGATATCAACAACACATTGGTTGGCTGCTGTCACAGTAGAAGGCGACGATTGGCCAGCCTTCTCCAGGAGGTGTCAAACACCGTGTGGACCAATGGTTGAAGTTTTATGAACACACGTGTTTAGAATTCTAGCTTGTCCCGAAATGAATCCGCAAATTTTTCAGGTCTCTAGTAATTAGGTATAATCTCCTATTGATTGAGTGAAGAGATTTTGGCGGCTGTTAACAGCGAGGTCTTGATAGCTGATCCTAGTGATTGTAATATATTCTAGCTGTAGGGAATGCATTATTAATTTATAGTTAAATGACGGCCGATATTTAATTAAGTTATTCCTGGCTATATGCACTGAACTAATCCGTGTTTCAGGGGAGTGGTTTCTTACATGTACGTTAATATAAGTCTAGTTTTAATAAAAATTTAAACGTATTTATATTTTGGATGCTTCAGAAAGCACCTAGAAAAGTCATTTATCGAGCAAGACGATCATAATAATTACTCTGGTGTGTATTTAATAAAAACTAGTAATAATGTTTACAAATATTTTTAATAACTGATTTTATACACATTCATTTCTGCCGCGAAAGTTAACATTTTTAGAACTCAAATAAATGTACATTAAAACAATTTAAAAATATTACTTGCAAAACTTTATTATGTGATTAAAAAAAATTCTAATAATTAAATTCTAGCGAAACATTTTGCAGTATTAAAAATGTAGACCGTAAGCTTTCTTATTTCATATGAAACGTAAATTGTACTTTTCTGACAACACTGGAAGTGTGTGTACTATTTTTTTAGTAGTTCTGCTTGTTGTACAGCCAGGTGCAGTGCTTCCTTGGAAGCGACTCTCACTCTAAAAATGTTTTTGTACTTTTACAAGGAAAATCCTTGGAAACCCAGATGCCAAGAAAATCTTTTGTAAAACTACAAACAGTTTTCTTTGTAAAATCTGCAGAACATATATTTTTAACATTACAAATGATAACCGTGTATTACAAGTTACATTATTGAGAAGTGTAAATAAAATTATTATTTGAGTTATTTTTAATGTTTTATGTTATTCAAACTTGCAATACATATCTTTTTGCACGCAAATACACTTCACATCACTCATAGTTCGTTTCTATATAAGGTTTTACGGTGTTGAGTGTCCGCCATTTTGCTGAAACTCGTGGACACGAGTCAGTAGAGTACAAACATTTCTTAAGATGTGTTACAAACACGGCTCGTGTAGTTTTACAAACGAGTAGTTTTACAAGAGAAATCTTTGTAGTTTTACAATAATTTGTAAAATTACAAAACATTTCTCTGTAAAAATTAAGAAATTTTTTACAGTGTACGTTTTTCTACCTTAATAAATATTTTGTAAACAGCTAGGGTGGGGTTCTGGACCTTTTTATGTGGTTTCAATAATGTACAGTTATTCGCATGCTGAAGGCGACTAAGCGATTACGTACAGTAGAATTTGTTTTATAAATTATACAGAGAAATTCTTTGTACATTTACATTAGTAAAAAACACAGTAACTTCCCTTGTATAATTTTTTGTATCTTTATAAGAACTGTATTTTATATACATCTAGAAGAAAATTTCTATCGGTCCTTTAATTAGTTTTTGAAGGTATTTCATACCGCAACGAAAAAATATGCAATAAGTGTCCCAAAAAAGAAAAATATATATATATTTACCATTGATTGCTTTTAAATCATTGTGTTCACGAATACCGTGCAGATGAACGTTAAACTTGCGGAAGGGGGGGGGGGGGAAGTATTTTGTTATAGCGAATGTTCTTTCGAGTTAACTACAATTTACTTTATCTCGTAAGAAAACACGGCGTGTGATCATGCAGTTAAGTGTATTTCCAGTGATCAGTAAATTTTTTGTGATCAGTCCAATAGACAATAGCAATATTTTGTAGGTAGAATGGCTAATAACTGTCGACTAGAAAACAAACATTAACTGTCGACTAGAAAACAAACATTCACAAAGAGAGTAACCTGCAATTATAAAACTGCGACTGCAAATGTACAATATCCCTGCAGACTTTCAACGTAATTGTGTAATGCAGTAATATTATAAATCAGTAATCTCAATTCTTCCCAAGCGAGCCTATAACGACTCTCCTTCCCCAAGTTAATGAGAAGCTTTATCGCAACGAAAATCCGAACGTCGTAAAACAAAGTGCTCGCGAGGTTAACTGCATTTACAGTTCCAAGACAAAGACCACTAGTAAACAGGTTTTTCAATTCTATTTTATTTATTAATTGCAGCGGTTTAAGAGGGCACAAAAATTTCATTTCCTCTCATCAACAATGATATTTGATGTACATGACAACAATTTGTTAAAAATAAAAATAAAATACTGTGTAAGTTATATGCAGCCTACGGTACTGCATGTTTACATGGAAACTTTCTGAAATCCTATAAAATATATTATTTTGGCAACAGTATTCTCAAATGTTTTCTTAAAAAAAAAAATACACTAACTTTTCAAATCTTATAAAGGAAAATAAGAATAAAAATGCTCGGGAGTTAGTCATATTAGACTGAGGTATTGTAAGAATTCGTAACGGCATAGTCCCGACAAACACCTTAAACTGTCCGTATTCGTGTTGGCTTCCTATTTCATGTCTCATGCAGGTTGACGCATGCTTTCATCGATTACTTAACCGCGCGACGTTCAAATCGGAATACATCTCGTCACGGAGAGCCATTATTTTTTTTCCCACCAGTTTCTTCCGGTGACTAGTCACTTTGCACTTTAACAATTGTTCACATGGAGACCAGACGAACCATCACGTGATTTCNTTATTCCAACATCTGAGTTAAATTACGGTCTCTTTTTTTTTTTTTTTTTTTTTTTTTTTTAACGCTAGCTAGCGAAAGATTGTGGGCATTTTGTGTTGTCCAAAGGTTTTTGAACTACATTTATTTCAGCAGTTTTATATCTGTCAAAACAGTAAGATAGTAAGCCTAAACCATTTATTCTAAAATCAGTATACTGAATTGTAGACGTTTGTTGTCGCAAAATAAAGATAGGTACTCCCCGCTCCCTGCCTACTCTACGTGGTGAAACAACCGAAAACCGTGATTGTCCGAGCTCAGTCGGCACGACGTATGAAGCATGAAGCACAATAACTTAAGCCTATTCGTGGTTTCTTCGCACTTTTTGAACCAAACTTGTGAAATATTACCCCATGCATGACGTGTTTGGTAGTTTGATAAATATGTCATACATCACAAGCTTTTTATAATTTGTTAAAATTAAAGTATCTTATTTTTGGTTAAAATTTATTTTTTATTTTATTTTATTTGCAAATTATAATATTCAATTTATAATTAATGTGAATATGAACGGGGAGAAAATTGGCGTGCTGGTAATGCCTAAGAAATAGTTCTCGCGCAAAATGGTATTGAACCTAGTACGCATGAAAGAAGTGCCTAGTCCTTTGGTGTAATCTTCTATATTCAGTTAGACTTTGTTTGCATGAGGTGGAGGAATAGCCTGAAAGTAGAACTTCAGCAGGACTTCATAAAAGTTTGGAGCAATTACATATGTCCCCAAATCGTTTCACCAACAGAGAAGGTACATTTTACATACACTTATATCACGGAATAGATAAAAACACAGAAGCGAAATGGTGCGGCGAACCCATTCTCTGATTGGCTGCTCGAAGCTCCGGGAACGGGCCTTGTGTCTGATTGGATGCAGCGTGTTTGAGAAGGTTACCTATTGGCTTGGCTGCCAGCTGGCGAGTAGATTATGAGGCGCTGATTGGCGAATGACGCTCCAACATGTTACTGGATAGTGACGCCATTTTGCTGGCATGTGCGGCTGTAGTTCGCGGCACAATCGGCTGTTTCACCTCTGTATTCTTAGATACTCTGTGCTTAAATGATGTTTGAATTACTGTCCATATTAAGATTATAAATAATAGATATATTAATATTTTTTTGTAAGTATGTGCATAGCCTAACACCTTCGGGAAGTATTTCTAGATACATGAAATATTTCCAGGGAACAGTTAAAAGTCTTAAGCCATTTTAAAATTTGATCGAAATAAAATGACATAACGTGTAGTACTGTAGTAAATTGTAACTAGTTGGCAAAAATGTTCTGTTAAGAAAGAATTGTTTTCTTTTTAAAATATATGTCTGATTATTCGATTTTAATAAAATTACGATACCAGATAACTTACAATCATTCTGCCTTACATAATTAAAGAAACAGTATGTTTCCAATTTAGAGAAAACTGTGCAAATTAGGTAGGTACAAAAAAATTTTCGTGTCGAACTTTAGAAAAAAAAGTTGAAAATTTTGCAATGTTTATATATATATATATTTTAAATTTTTTATGAACGTATGATATTCTTAAAATAACTTATTAACTCAGTTGATTGTATAAACGGAAATTATCGCCGGCGTCTTTTTTAAACGCATTTTATGTTAATAATTTTCACGTCGTAAAAAATAATTATACAGCCCTTTTCAATCGAAAGGTACGTCCCGTATGTAAATCATCGGCATTGGAATAATTCTCACAAATGTTGACTGAAATCACGCTACGAATTGTATTTCCAGAATTTTTGTGTAACAACGAAAAATACTGTGATGTGACTAAAAAATAATTTGTAGCTGTAGTTCTGCAGGAAAATGTAATTTCTGGTTACAGCGTTTTTTTTTTTTTACTTTGTAGGTCAATGTGCAACGAAACAGCAGGTTTATTCCTACACTCGGAAAATGGCAGGAGGGAAGCACGCCAACACGCAGTCTAATTTAACTCCCGTGCAATCGTGTGTTCGTTATTATAGCGTAGCTCTATCAACGTTCATTGGCCTCCAGCGTCTATTTTATGAAGCGTGTTTACAAGAAACTGAGAATACAGGTTTTATTGTAACAGGCGACCATTATTTTTTTTCCTCTGATACTGTCACAGAATCAACCTCCACATCTTCATTTCTCTCGGCATAACGCCTCAGGATATTATAATGAATATTATTTGTACTGTTTTGCCAGAAAAAAAAAACAATATACTCTATACGTCTTTATTTAAGGTGCAGTGTAATGTTTTATCTATAATTTTAAACATAAAAAGCAACAATTTTATANATCTTCATTTCTCTCGGCATAACGCCTCAGGATATTATAATGAATATTATTTGTACTGTTTTGCCAGAAAAAAAAAAACAATATACTCTATACGTCTTTATTTAAGGTGCAGTGTAATGTTTTATCTATAATTTTAAACATAAAAAGCAACAATTTTAAGATTAATTTTTTTAACTGAACACTTTGCGTGTTTCCTGTGACCCACAATGAGAGAATGACATATTGTTGCAGATAAAAAATGAAAATTATTTGAAGAGCGTTTGTTTTTCGCTGAATAAGGATTTGTTCACGCAACTAAACTGATCTTGTTCCAAATATCTGCAACCATTCCCTTGGATAAAATTAATTACTTATGGCCTATAAATAATTGTTGAACCGAAGACCTGTTTGTTTATTTCCCATGCTATATTTAGTACGCACAATGACAATTTTACAAGTACGCTTAACTAATTAGTTTTGCTGCCATGAACTTTATAAAAGACGTGTTAAAGTCCCATACCGAATTTTGGGCGGCAAAAATATATGCTATATATGTTACCGGCATTCATTTGGCTGGCTGTACATTAATCGGGTCATTTCTTATGTTCGAATAAGTTTACTAAGAGTTCATTTATAATTTCTGTAACAATAAAGATAATTGCGCTCTTTTTTAGTGTAACTTAATAGTAGCGTAAACATTAAAAATTAAAGATTTTAACAGAAAACCAAAATTATCGATGCAAACTTAAAGATGCAGAACTTAAAATAATATGTTCACGCAATTGTCATGTATTTGAAATCATATCAACTTAAAATCATTAAAAATCACTTTGGCCGAGATCTTCTTATAATCACAGGTTCTGAGTAAGAATCTCAGCTAAGTCTAGACCGCGTCTTATATATATACAATCTGTGCTGTACGCACAATCATAAAAAACTTTCAACCAAATTTTACAACAGGTATGGGTAACAAAATAAGAACAACGAAATAATCGGTTTCAAAAATAAAACATTTTATTTCCCCTATACAAATTATTAGTTTGTTTGCGCCGAACAAAGTTTGCACTATAAAAATTAAACAAAGGAATAATTTATTAACACGTAATTTTTCTTGTGTCTATCGCAGAATTGTTTTGCAGTGACTACAAAACCATTCGTTGGCGATAACAAAATAATCACTTGTTTTTGTAATTAAAAACCAACAGTTCTGTAGTTACTACGAAAATATTCTCCTTTCAAGAGCCAAAATGTCCCCCCTTCCCCCCTAGACTCTGAGGAAATTTATGATTTCGTAACATCATAAAATATTAGTTTGTATGAACTTCAAAAGTCAGATCAACACTAATTATGATTTCAGCTAAATTGGTTCTTTTTGTCACAGGACTGCCATGTTACAATATCTTCTAAATCGGATTCTTTGTTCTTCTGTGGTAAGAGTTTGAATTCTGGTTATTCTGACTTTGAAATTTATCGAAAAAGTTAAAATTTAAATATGGCGAATTACATAAACAATATCATATAAAATATTGTTTGTTTCTTTCTGTTGAGATGGGAAATTATTTTCAGCGGTAGTCTAACTTATTAACATTATTCAATTTCGAGATTAGTAATAAAAAAAAATTGAAACTCTTTTAATTTCTATAACACTTTTTTTTAAAGTCTCTTTGTGATATTGTCATACCTCTATTTTTTTTGCAGACTGGTATACCACACCACAACGGAAAAAGAAGAATAAAAAAGTTATATGCCAAAATGTTGATAGTAGCTAATTTCATAGTTTTTAACTTCTCTTGGTGGGTCTGGTTCCTACGGTGTTACGCTAATGCGAGTAAGAAGGCCAGGTCAGTGACAGACACAAACACACTACCGGCTTGACTAAAATAATAAATAAAAATAATAAATACCGAGAATGTTTTCCACATTCTAAAACACTTCCTTTGCCTCTACACATGATTTGTTGACACAAAAAATTTGGTCGTTTAACACGATCCACTGCAAAATAGGTTTACAAAAAACAAAAATTTTGTTTGATCTATATATTAATGGTAGTGATAACCTTGCATCATCATTGCAATAGTTCTGCAGTATCCTTTTAATAAAGTCAGATAGGCCATACTTTTATTTTGAGGGTTACACAATTATGTCAATTATATAAAGAATTTGTTATTTGGTATCATAGTATTTAGTAAGCTTCGTTACGTACAAAAAACTACAATAAAGTAAAGGTTTAATATTTTAAAAGTTTTAATATCACTAGAACTTTTCTTTGGTGTAAAACAAGTGTTATTTTCTGTAAAGAAAACAAGATAAAATAAATTTTATTCTTTGCTATAAATAAAATTAATAATGCTGTAAAACAAAAACGTACGCAGAAAAAAATTTCATACCCAGAAAACCAAGTTTCTTAAACCTTCCCTTTGAATCAAAGCAAGAGTTCGTTACTGAAATGAAACAGCATCAAAAAAATAGTTTTTCTTTGCTTTAGAAAAAGCTTTGGAAGTATTTTTTACAGTGGTCGTTCGTTCGGACTGCGTACCTAACCATTGAATGTAATGTCANACGTGGTTCCAAAATATTTTTCCTACCCTTTGGAGGTTACGTATATTAAACAGTAGATCGGGATATTTGCTTCTCATTTAGTCAATGATGACGGCATATTCACCGGCATATCTAAAAAGGCGTGTGACGCTGAGAGAACTAATTCGATAGAAACGAAATAAATACTTTTGAATTTATGCATGCTTAATTGTCAAGTAAAACAAAAATTTTCCAGAGTGGCCATTATTCATTGACATTTCATACAGGCTGCTGGTTAATGCTATTATTTTTTTCTACACACGTTTCCCGGAAAATTTCAACCGGCAACTCTAACTCAGTGACAAAGGAAAAAAAAAAACAATCTGTGTAGGCTAAATTGTACCGGACATGAATTGAAAACGTTTAATGTGTTCTAAAGATAAAAGNTTCATTGACATTTCATACAGGCTGCTGGTTAATGCTATTATTTTTTTCTACACACGTTTCCCGGAAAATTTCAACCTGCAACTCTAACTCAGTGACAAAGGGAAAAAAAACAATCTGTGTAGGCTAAATTGTACCGGACATGAATTGAAAACGTTTAATGTGTTCTAACGATAAAAGTAAAGGTTACACATGTAAGCTATATTTTATGCCGTACTAAACAAGTGATTAATGGATATGTCATTTATTTTTAAACATAGTATCCGTTTTACATTTACGATTACGTTACATAATGACGCGTAACTTGATTACGAAAACTGCTAATAGTTGTTTCACTGAACATGTTACTTCACATTTCTTGACAGCTGTAATAAAAATGAAATGATTAACATTTCACTACTCTGATAACAAACTGCTAATGTGAGTAACTTCGAGCTTAAAATATGGGCAAAAATAACCTGTGTAGGTTTGGATCGTTGAAAGAACTGATAGACTAAAAATATCATAGTAACCTCACATTTATGCTATTTCCTATAAGATAACACGTCAGTAATTTGTTTTACTGCTGAACTGAAAGTTAATAACCAAGAAACAATATTTTACTATAGACGTACTAATTAAAACTAGTTGTAGACTAGCACTCGACATTTAAAGTAGTTCTTATTTTCACCGTTAAAACAGTTTTGTTACACACCTGGTATTTTCGTTTTAGATATGAGATATTGAGAGATCTGGGCGACACTTAACAACGAGGTCTTAAAGCCGAAGATACGAGATGATTGCTCTCTGAATCCGAATAACTAAAACCTGCCCTGACAATTAAATTTGGGGATAAATATTTCTTTTGTAAACAAAATTATCACTTCAACCAGTAACCGATATAATGATTTTTACAGTGACTCAACACTAACTTATCTTACTTGACTAGTGGATTATTATATTTATTATTTGTTACGTTACATCTTATGGTTGCGTGATTTCTATTATTATACAAAATGTTAGAGAATTAAAAACTTGTTATCAATACCCAGTCAATTACGGAATAAAAGTAAAAAGAATGGTTAATAGTTAGTGGATATAAACGTCATGTTATTACCTGTGGCTGTGAGACTATTTATTCCATCTCTCTGAACTCAATTATCTGAACACGTCGTTTTTCCTTAAAACATCCATTTCATAGCCAATTGTAAAGCCCATGTTCTTCTATTACTTGGTACGCAATGATTTTTAAACCTTGTACAATTAATATTTTTTAAGGATTTAGGCCCTGTACTCTTTTGTGTTTTAAACTTATTTGGCTGCGTGATATTATACACGATTATTGAATAATTAGGCTATAATATAAATTATTTTTTGTCTTAAAGCATAAGGTTTTATTTCTTTCGTTACGCGTTACTCATAGTAAGTTTTACCATAGTTTACTTAAAATATAAGATGCGCATATATAAAATCATTTTCGTTTAATTAAAATTTTCGGAATTTCATGTCAAAAACAAGTTAGGACGAAGCTTTGGAATTCAAGGGTGTTGATTACAACATAGCATGAAAGCATAGCTGCCTTTTCAATTTTGTCAATTTATTTTGTTTCTCGTCTCACCACGGAGATTTCTTTTTATATAATAATTGTAAATGTTTTTTACTTCATGAGATAAACTTATTTATCCTGGGAAATCTTATAGTCTACTGCACACGCAGTAGAAAAATGTACACTTTCGCAGACAAAATACTGGAAATTATTTGCAAATAAATTTCGAATAAAGTTAGGCCTACAGGAAAACTTGGATAATATTTGAAGTTTTAAAGATTTTTGTTCATGTTTTGATTAACTGAATATTTCATATTAACCACAATCACCTTCGTTGCACTGTGTAGGCAACTACACTCTTTTCAAGTTAGCAACAGCTAAGAATATCTAAAAAAAAAACTATATTGCCGGAAAAAAAAGGAAAATGATCTCAAACTAAGCGTATCTAATAATGTACAGCGACTTTGCAAGTGTGTGAAAATGCCATAAATAATGATTTACGTGTTATTAGCCGTTTAATGNACTATATTGCCGGAAAAAAAAAGGAAAATGATCTCAAACTAAGCGTATCTAGTAATGTACAGCGACTTTGCAAGTGTGTGAAAATGCCATAAATAATGATTTACGTGTTATTAGCCGTTTAATGAATATTTGTCGAGGCACGATAATTCTAATGTTATTGACATACACACTGGTGCTTAAAGCCTATTAACAAAGAATTATATTTTAACTCCATGAAAGTATCTTGTTTAATGAGAATACGCCAATTCGCACTAGATTATTTTTTTTTTTTTACTTGTAGCGAGACTAAATTCTTTATTTTTATTTTTTTGATAGCCGAGAATTATTTATCTCATTCGCATGCTCACGAAATCTGTTCTGTGCTGGCGCGTCTTCTACTGAAATTGTTCACTTCAGCTAACCAACTTGCTTATCACACTTTTGGCTCTGTCCTCGTAGAAGTGTACGCTAAAATCGGGAGGTTGAGTTGGTGAAGGTCCACACCTGACGTTTGGCACAGAACAGGCAAGTACACAGAAACGAAATGGCGTGGCGGTTCCTTTCATTAGAGCTCGTGACTTTACACGGAAAAGTATGAGTACACGGTAGACTTCAACACTATAAGCACCCATCAGCTGTCTGCCTATTGACATCGGTTGCTGTCTGCTTGAGAAGGCGTTTTAATATTTGACCGGGCAACTCAGAATTCGGCAACATCGGCACAGCTTCTGCGTGATTCGTGTGCAGACAGTTAAAACGTGCCAAAAATGAATTCAGCCAATCAAGATAGGTAAAGCCTGTTCACGATAAAGTGAGCCCTTTTGAGGCCCTAGTTACCTTTTCCTCTCAGCCATTTTTTATCCTTTAACCACCTTTTTAAATAAATATTGTCATGTAAATAATACGAACAGTATGTATATGGTGTACCACTGGAGGTACGGTATATTGCTTCCGCGGCCTCCGTACAGCGGTTCACAAGGGCTCTGGACCACTTTCGGAAATTAACATCTAAGGCTTAAATAAAATATATTTATTGATTATTATTCCATGTGAGGGGGGCTTTCAAAAGTGCTCACTTTACCGCGAATAGCCTATAAACGACCCTGCAGTGTTTTGAAATATAACTTGTCTTGAAAGCTTTTCGCAAAATTTCACTATCCCTACCTTTCATGTAAGTGTATCGCGTCACTCATTGGTCGCAGGAGGCATTGAAAACGGGCCTTAGATGTGAGTGGTAATTCTACCTTGTGGAAGATTTCCGATTGGTCCGGCTGCTGTCTGACAAGTTAGACGCCAAGCGCTGATTGGTTAATGACGTTCCGCCATGTTTCTGGCCAGTAACGCCATTTTGCTGGCGTGTGTATTTGGAGTCCGTTATACAAGCCATGGTTTCGCTTCTGTATTTCTTAATTATTATGTTACTTCGAGATGTCTAAGATGCCGCGGTGGTGTAGTGGTCAGACCACTCGCCTCCCACCTAGCCGAACCGGATTCGGTTCCCGGCGGTTTCGGTCTTGGATTTTCGCACCTGGGAATCGTGCCGGACGATGCCGCAGGTCGGCGGGTTTTCTTGGGGATCTCCCGTTTCCCCCACTCTTACATTCCGGCGCTGCTCCATTCTCATCTCATTTCACCCTCATCGGCTCTCAAGACCTCGTTGGTAACAGTCACCCAAATCTCTCTCAACCAATGCATTGGGGAAGGGGAAGGGGGGAAACGTACACACACACACACACACTGCACACAGCGTGTTATACTGCTGCAATTGACGTATAAGTAAGTAGCATAATTTGTATGGAATCTTTAGTTGTACGGAAGATACAAGCATGTTCTATCTACCGAACCTCGTATAAGTAATACAGCCAGACGAATCATTGTCAGGCCATATTTGACGCACGGTATTAAAATTACTGTGTTAGAATCTACATTTCCAAAATATTACAAAACTTTCATAACGTAATATTTGTAAATACATTTAAAGCTACAATTATTTAATGCCAAATTTGACACTGGTATTTATTGTGTTTTAGACCTACCGTTACAGTAAATTCCAGAATATTTTTATCTTAGTTGTGAGTTCTCGTATACATTATATTTTCTAAAGTCATAATCAGGCTTTAGAAATGAATTAAAATTTAAGGAGTTTTCTGCTTCATGACGTAGATACTGAATGTGATGGGGATTGAATACTTTGTAATTAGGTAAAGATTAAATACAAGTAGGTATTCATTGTGTTTCTTTGCTCAAGTAATATAACGAGGTACAA
The DNA here is from genome assembly GCA_002778355.1 of Clitarchus hookeri. Lineage (NCBI taxonomy): Eukaryota > Metazoa > Arthropoda > Insecta > Phasmatodea > Phasmatidae > Clitarchus > Clitarchus hookeri. Next base: position 236,325 of record NQII01000299.1, on the reverse strand, counting down.
AGACGATTGCAGTCGTAAGAAAAAAAGTAATCATTACTAGTGTAGATAACATCTACACTGCGATTATAGTAAATAAAATGCAAACAGATTAAAAAGTAATATCTCCTGAGAGATTTCTGAGGGATAGCAAGGAAAAGAAAAAGNAGTAAATAAAATGCAAACAGATTAAAAAGTAATATCTCCTGAGAGATTTCTGAGGGATAGCAAGGAAAAGAAAAAGCGAGTTGGAGATTTAAAAATGAGAATAACACGCAAATACGCTAGCAGAAACTAGATATGGTAGCTGCGCAAATTTTTGTATGATATAATTAATGTCTCTGATTGGCATTGTAATAGCGTGACTTAATTTTTAAAAAATCCTATACAACTATTTAAATTTAATAACATTCGCAGTTTAATAACACCAAGGCAATAAAAACGAATGAAATTAAAATCTGTATTCAAATGTAGCAACGGCTAATTTATTGAAAGTGCCCCTCCTCTCCCCCGTTAAAGCATTACTTTCCTACGCACACGTGTGTTACTTGCTGTTAGCTATAGCTCGTTCGTGATTAAATGAGCGCTTTTAAAATCAACCTCTGCAAAAGTTCCCTGCCCGTACAAAAAATACCAGGAAATCGAAGGCGTTAAAACTCCTCCAAACCGATACATTTGACTACAGATGTGTTGAAACAGCCCCCACTGAAATCAATAAAATTCTGCCAATAATTTTAGTTGCTGGTAATTGAGTTACTGAGCTAACAGTAATTTCTATTGATTTCCGGCGAATAACACCGACCCAGCGCTGAAACCTCAGTGCATCGCACTTATTTCCCGGTAGCAAGCACCTCATTGGATGAAGTTCCAATAAGAATAATTCCATTGATGGAAATGAGGGATTCAGTTTTAGTGCGAACAACATATATTTTAGCATGTATACTGACTATCAAACCTACAGTTATGTTGAAGGCGATGTAAGAAAGTAGTTTCAAGGCCTGGAGTCGTGTTACAAATATAACTTGATGTTTAATACTTTGAGGACTATGCCTCTATGCCGGAGTCCAGCTTGGGACACAGTATTATGAAAGATTTGTTTGTCTTTGAAAACAAAGCTCGCCCGGATATGCTTTCATTGCTTCGCTAGTTTTTATGTTGACCTAACATGAACACTACGTCACATCGGTTGTAATTTCCGTGAACAAAAAAAAAAATACATTTTTATTCAGCTAGAGAAATGAACAGGTTGACTGTACACCGTTTTGCACACAAGTCGCTGTTACGGAGGACACAGTCAGCTCGCTAATTCATTGGAAAAACGCCAGCCAATAATGACATTTGTTGGTACACCGTAAAACATATTGGGAATATTACCTAGCAATTGTAAGGAAATATTGGCGAACTCGTTTGGGAAACACATTTTTCTTTACGTGTAAGGTTGAACTACCGCAGTCTGGAGTGAAATTAACTTACATGACAGTGGGAAATACCATAGGCTACATGGGTGGGAAAATTACCTCACGACGTGTGTATCTCCTCAGCATTGCTTCAGTAGCTCGATGGGAGAACGAGAGGAAGATACTAAAGGAGGCGCCATATTGGACAGGTTGACGGACTTGTATTCTTTAGCGCAGGCGTAATACTAAGCAATAAAAATTTATTTTAAGAAGAAATTCTGTAAAATACAATTATCGAATAGTTACAAGTGGTAAGTTTGTGAAAAAAAAATTGTGAGAGAGTGTGAAAAATGGATAGCTTGTTTTTCCCGTGTTCAAATCTCAATATATAACTTTATCTTTACCTGCGTGATTTTTATGTCGCGGGAATTATTTAGAGATTTGGAAAGGTATTAACTTCGAAGCACTAATAAAGAATGTATAGAAATTCTACTCAATTTTTGGCTTTGCAAAGCACAAAATTAAATGAACAATTTGTCACACAAAATAATTACTTTAACCAGTTCCAAGAATAATTTATTGTCTAGCTAGTCTTAGAATTGTAGGAATGTTCAAGCTAATAATAAAAATTATTTTAGGGATAAATTGTCTGATTATTTCAATTAAAAATGGCATAAGTAACTAAAATTAATATACTTTTTTTTTATTTTTCGTAGCATATTCTATAGTTACGTTAATAATCACTAATTCAGCAATATAACAGATGTGGTGTAATGGATAGTGCATCGGCCTTCCAACGTAGGATACCACCGTTCGTGCCCACCTGCAGGCCCGTGTCGAGGATTTTAGAGTTGAGGTTTCGGTTACTATACGTATAAAGATACAGGTAATACACAATACTAACACTCCCGAATTTTTAAAAACATTTTGTTATACAATATAGTTAACATTCCCTTACTTNTGGTAATACACAATACTAACACTCCCGAATTTTTAAAAACATTTTGTTATACAATATAGTTAACATTCCCTTACTTGTATGGAATTTTTCCACACTTTTGTAAGGTGCGATTAGGGAATAGTACTTGTTATGTAAATTTTGTCTACAATTAAGAGGTAATTTAACCTTACATGTACGTGTAATTTGCTCCCATTACATGTAAGGGAATTTTACCACAATTCTTTTTTACAGTGTATGGTTAGCATTTCAGGCGTACTTTGGACCAATAGGACGCTGGTAAGAGCTAATGCGTAGACAAATGAGAGATGGTTCTCCTGTAGTGTAGGCTATACACAACTAACTTATATATTGTCGTGACTGTCAGTAAATAGGCCAAGGCTCAGACCTCAGAGTTTTAAATGTCATGGGATGTATTCGTTTCATACATATTATAAAGGTGAAATGTTTCTAACAATTCCGCACGTCCAGTTATTCCACTNTGTATTCGTTTCATACATATTATAAAGGTGAAATGTTTCTAACAATTCCGCACGTCCAGTTATTCCACTAGTTAGACAGCTACGTAAAGTTAACACACGGCAGGAAGATGAAAAGCGAGAACAGTAAAGTCTGTGCAGGGTTTTTTTTTTGAAAAGAGCTCGGTTGTACCCAGTAGCCGGAGAGCTGCAGTGGGTGCTTATTAAGTGGCGCGGGTTCAGCACACGTCCGGCTGTTCAACTGCAGCTAATAAGGCAGGAGGTGTCGTTGAGACGGCAGTGGCTCTTACCGCCTCGCAAGACGACATGCGGGCCGGGCCGAAAGGCAGACAAACGCCCCCTTGTCGACACTTCCGCCGACATTATCGCCTGTTTGAAATCCTCCCACAACTGGTGTGTGCACTACTGTCCAGGAGCGTAGCGCAGGCGGCAGCTGCACACCGAGTGCTGATTTCATTGACGCTGCACATGAAGAAAAAAAACTGTCGCTATATAACATATTGTTTTATTAACCCGTTTTGTCCCGAATTCATTTACGAGCTCGAGTGTTTCCATAGTCCATTCACGGTTACTTCCAACTTTTCTGAAGCACTGTTAAAGAACTACTTTCAGGATATCCCTCCACCTCATGCGAACAAAGCTTAACCAAGACTAGAACATAACACCAAAGGATAGTGCACCACATTCGTGGGCAATCATTTTAATAATATTTTATATAATAACTATTTCTCACTAGGTATTACCAACATACCTTTTTTTCCCCCGGTTTTTCTTCTTAATAAATATAAAGTAAATATTATAATAAATATGTAAAATATAAGGGGCTGTTCAATTTAACCAAAACTAACATACTTTTACGTTAACAGAAGTATAAAACAATTATGATGAATGATATATTTAGGAAATAACCAAGTCAGTCATACACAGGATGATTTTTCAAAGGTTTAATTTTAAAAAATGTGAAAAAACCGCGAATGAACTGCATCGTTAATTTTTTTTTATGAGTGCTGTACTTGTGACGAGCGTGCTTCTCGCAACATAAGAACAACGTTCTGCGTGTTCTTTGACGTCAGCATGAACGTTTCCTTCGCACGTTCGAGGCCGAGAAGCGCAGGAGCGATAAGGGCGACGACGCTGCCACGCGCGTCAAGAGTGCCATCGCTGCCGCGCGCAGGGCTCTCAACTGGCGCTCGTTATGTACCTTGTTGCCCATGTCGCGAACGATAGTTGAATTCAGGTAACTTGCGGTGGTATTAGAAGGACGGCCAGCTGTTGCAGCTGAATATCGTTCAACTTTACCTCAGTCTTCTGATTCTACTCCGTTGCACGTGCAGACTGATGACGCGACGGTTGTGGGTGATAGAATGGACAATCGCCGTTGCAGTAATTGTGCTAGGCGAGGGCCTGATTTCTACGTGCTGCGGACTACCTATGTCGCTTCAAGCGGAGACCCCATCGCTGCATCGGTAAGAAGTTTGCAGCAAGCAAACTTCAATGCAGGGCCCATCACAAGTTTCGCAGGAATTCACCCAGAGTACTGAACGCTATGATACCCTGAAAATGTCGTTTTTTTTTTTGGCTATGTTTAAGAGCCTCAAAATAACGTTTGCAATAAGCGTGATCTGTTGAAAGCTCTATTACGCCATACTCTGCACTAATTGCAAGATTTTGTTGAATCAAACAATTAATTTGGTGCAACTAAATTAATTGTTTGTAAGGGGGCAACGAAATATTTTGTGGTTGAAAACTAATTATTTTGTTATTTTTCTTTGGTTGGTGCAACTAAATATATGGTTTTTTTTTCTATGTACGTTAAACAGATACCTTAATATAAAAAAAATTGAGATCCCGAACGGGATTTGAACCGAGATCATTAGCACGTGAATGCTTCGCTCTAGCAAGCTCAGCCAAACTGACTACAGCTAATTTGAAATATTTTTCCATTTTAGATATTCAACAACGTGCGTAAATATATATTTAAAGTTTAATACAGCCTTGCTATTTAGTTTCCTGTTTAACTTGTTTTATTAGGATTTTGTTACCATTACTAAAAATTAATAGATGCCCAAACAAACACTGTTACTATCCTAATTGTCACAATTTTCGAACGAAGACAATCAAATAAGTGGTCAAACAAACATGCAGTTGATTCAACTATATATTTTTTTGGGAGTTTTTGCTAGCGTAACACAGACTTTTTTAATTCAAGGATGTATTTTCTTAAATAAACAAAATTAATTTAATTGCTTTTCAAGTTTTGTTTACCCAACATGATATTTTGTTGGGACAACTAAATATATTTTTGACCCTATACAAACAAGTATTTTGTTGGGCAGAACAAACCTTTCCCTGAATGTTGAAGTGTTATATGTTTGAAATGTTATTTATTTTCGTGTGCAAACAGATTGTGCACACGTGACGTAATTTGTTTTAAAGGCGTGCATTACAAACACACTGCAACCCAGACGGCCACACTAAACATCATCACAAATTATAACCGCAGAAAATTCAACAAAATCAAATTTCTTACGAGGAAGACGGCCAAAACACCGGCCAATGATTCCTTGTTGTGTAAATACAGCGCGGACCATAAATATCCTTCATGTGAAGCATGTCGTCGATCATTGATACGGAGAGTGGGTTGAAATACACCGACTACATAACACTATTTTACTAAAACGCTTATTAATTACAAGAGTCCTCGAAAATTCATGAGCTGAGTGACGTGTAGGCTAGACTCTACTGTCTTAGGTACAATCATGTGGCTATCAACTCCTCATTGATTGCTTTCTATTACACCGGAAGGCGATAACTGGATCTGAGTTTTGTTTCATGGCTTTATAGGCTTAGTTCTCCAGTAGGAGATAAAAAAAACGAATTGATAAACTTCTACAGTAATAAAAAGTACGATTTTTGAACTTCATCTTGTCTCGAAACGAATCCGGGGATTTTTCAAGCGTCAAATGATTTTAAAAAAATTGCAGTTTTCGTATAACCCCGACGTAGTGTTTTGTGGTATAACAAAATACTTCCACAGAGTCACTGAAAACTCAGTTAAATTTTGGTTCACGCATGACTGAGCTCTTTTTTAAGGCATCCTTAGTTTTCATATTCCAGTATAGTAGAGGCATCTTTCTGATAAAAGTAAAAATAATATCTCCTAGGATTTAATGACTGGTATGCGCCGAGAAAATGAAAATGTGAAATTACTGGGGACAAAAATATGTTACAGCCACGCCAGTCCCTTATACTTGAAATGCCTACGGAACGAAAAAATAAACATTTGTGTAATCACCAACTTAAATATCACACTTAGAAAACTGGTCGTGAAACTGATTTCGGTAATTCGTTGCCAAGAAATAGGGTGTGTGTGTATGTGTGTGTATATACACATATACACAACCACACACTTCGTAATAAAATGAATAAATCAAAAATGAAATTAGTATTTTGAATAATTCAGATATAATTTAATTTCAGTTTTAAAACGTTTACAGGACAATTTCAAGGGAGTTGGGGGTGACCCCCACTTTATATATATATATAGAGAGAGAGAGAGAGAGAGAGAGAGACAGAGAGAGAGTTATATATACCTATGCAATTCAGTGGTGTTGCTAAAATATTAGTAGTTATCACACCACAAGAATATTTTTCAAAAAATAAATAGAAAAATTTTCGGTTAAACATGAACAGTGCTGTAATTTGCATCCCTATATTGACGAGTCTGTAAAATAAANTATATATATATATATATATATATATATATATATATATAGAGAGAGAGAGAGAGAGAGAGAGAGACAGAGAGAGAGTTATATATACCTATGCAATTCAGTGGTGTTGCTAAAATATTAGTAGTTATCACACCACAAGAATATTTTTCAAAAACTAAATAGAAAAATTTTCGGTTAAACATGAACAGTGCTGTAATTTGCATCCCTATATTGACGAGTCTGTAAAATAAANTAAATAGAAAAATTTTCGGTTAAACATGAACAGTGCTGTAATTTGCATCCCTATATTGACGAGTCTGTAAAATAAACCACGAAAATTCAAGGCCTAATTTTTTTTGAAAACTGGATTCCATTGCGTTTCACTGAACACTGAACAGTATTCCCTAAACAAATTTCTTGATTCAGCTGAATTTTTTTTCCCCTTGCATGTTACGAATATTTTCGAATCAGAGAATTTTTTTCACGTCAACAGTAACATCTCAGCACGGACCCACTTTCGTGACTGGGTGATTTACGTGTTAGGTGTTTACCTACGAATAACAGACGCACAGTATCGGAGTAACGTAATTATTATTGGATAATCAAGCTAGTAATTAAACGTCTTCTACAAAGACACGTGGCCAATAAGCAAAAGAAAACTGCTGACAAGTCCGTAGTCGTGAGCCAACTGTAGTGAGTTTTTAATTACATATGACGCGCCACAGGAATACTGGAGAACAAGATTTGTAGTAAGTGCTCCGCAATGAATAAATGGCGCAAGTGGCTTTTGTTATTTTACTAAAGCTTGTACACTTCTTTTGTGGCCGCTCATGTATGGTGCACCATTCTATGGTGCACCATTCATGTATGGTGCACCATCACATGCTTGTCCTCTCAGATGTGATACCGAAAGCTGTAGTTTTATCGTAACATCAAATATTATGTATGAAATTGCCTCGCCGGTTGTACTATCAGCGTCGTACAGTCCAACGAAAAAGTTCTACTGGGCTTAAAGTTTCCTCTACATATGTGAGACGGATACATGTCTGTTCCTTCCCTGAAACATCACGTGTCCCATCACATATGACAGAGTACACGGCTGGATTTAGTGCGTGAATGGCTGAAACCGACTTTCTCACCAGCTCATTCACTAGCAACTGAAGCATCTCATGTTGTATTTCTGGACTTAACCGGTCATGCTGTCTTTCCAGCCATGTCTTAAGTTGTAGGCAATCCTCGGCTCTAATTTGCAGTAGTTGTTGCAAATTGCCTTTATCAAGCATCAAGCTGGTGTCCGCTGAACGCCAGCCCTTGTTGAGCAAGAAATTTCACAGTGCTCAACATTTTTTATCAAACATTTGTAAGCACATTCTTGATTTGCAGTTGCGCTATTCGATGCAGCATTAACATATTTTCATTTTGTTAAAATAATAATATTTATCTTGAAAATCAATTGTATAAAAATGAGACGTGACCACATATCACAGAAAAGTGGATAAACAGTGAATGTAAAAATCTTTGTTGTTTTAAGCTACTAATCGTTTTTACGTTTTAAAATGATGTACTCTATCACAAAGGGAATGTTATCTTTCTTTCGTTAAGGTTGAGTTTTGTAATAGTGCGTTCCAGCACTACGTCTGAAAATAAAATCCCTCGCCATTGCTAGCTAGGCAATGACTGGAGTGTTGTGTGACATCTTTCTACTTGAGAAACGTGAAAACCACGGAAACTTATTACCTGCCACCTGACCTTTGCCTCCCAGAATAACACTTCTTTTTTTTTGGCCATTGTCCATAAGCCTCACCACCCTACTACCCAGCCTCGTTATTTCTTTGTGACTGTAGTTGAAAACAAATGCCTGTACTTTCCTGGTCGCAGTGTTGAGATATTCGGCAGTTGTGTTTTTGGTTTGGTGTTACGGATATTTATGGTGCTCGTGTTAATGACAATTTACTACGTTGCGAGTTTGGGCAAAACGATGTGATCAAGCATTCGTGACTAAAGGGTACACAAACTGGAAGAAATCTCTGGAAAAATTCAAAGCTCACGAGTGTTCAAATTCTCACTTACAGGCAGTACTAAGTTACAAGAATGTAACCGATGCCTTACCTATAAATGCGCAATCGAAAACGAGGTTGGTAGCCAATCAGAGAGTGTCAAAAGTTGGGGGGCACGTGTCCCCCCCCAACACAAATGTTTGGTGGACAAGTCCCCCCCCATATGTTATACGCCCCTGACTCAGATAAGCTTTGTTTGCATGATGCGGAGGAATAACCTGAAAGTAGAACTTCAGTAGGACTTCAGAAAAGTTGGAAGTAACAGTGAATGGACTATAGAAAAAAAAAAGTGATATGACCTAAACAGACAAGTTGCAAGGCTACGTTAAATGACACGTAAAATTACAATTTAAGTGGAAAGATAACATTAATATAATGGGTTCTGGATGCAGACTCTTTCAGATACGCCAGTCAAAATAAATCGTTAATAATAAGAAAACAGGTTTTGTAACATTTTTTATTGACGTAACAAGCAATGTGACTAGTTCTTGGAATGGAAATGATTAAAACCCTAAAAAAAAAGTAGGCCTACAGCCATGCATAGCCTTAGACGAGAAACTACACTTACCAGACTACAAAAAGAAGATATAATTAAGTAGTGTTGTGAACCGTGGGAACAAGTATTTTCAACAACATGAAACACGTAGACCTATAAGTTATAAAATCCGGCTAAGTAATTATTAGTATATTATAAATACATGTTGTCAATTAAAATTTTTAATATCTGTAATTTATTCTCAGATAAGACGACTCGCTAAAATCTTAAATCGTAAGGACATGGAAAAAACCTGAACTCGTAGGTAACAGATAGTTACATAAATTAGTAAGGTGTAACAACTTTACTAAAAGATTTATGATCCACAAATCAAACCTACAAGTGTACCACGCAGTGATGCTAAGAATTGGCCTGTTAGAACTGGGAGTACACACGCAAAAATGTGCAGACAACTGACAGTCTAATGGGTAAGTTAGGTACGTAGGTAGGTAAGTTGGCCGTAACTTCTTATCGACAGCAAAACAGCTATTGTAACGATCAAGATTTACGTTTTCATTAACTAAAACGTAAGCTGACATTTTGTGTTCATTTACGCCTCATAAGATGTCCGAGAAAACAACACAATTTCTAATGAAAATTGTTTTTTGAATATTTTACGCTTTAAAAACTTCTTGATGTTTTTAGAAAACTATGCATATTATAAGGAATAATTGACGCTCTACATACTGTACGTTTGTGTATACACATGCATCTTTGCCTACATTCTAAATGTGAATCAGTGACTGCAATCATGAGTTGCTATCTACTGGCCAATCAGTGGACTGCACTGAGGTTTGACTTCCATGCCAACGCCTAGATATCAGTATAAATCACTGTTTAATCAGTAAATACCGGCAACTAAAACAATTAGTGAAATTTCACTGATTAAAGTGGAGCAGTTTCAATAGATCTGCAGTCGGATTGCTGATTTGGAGCAGATTTAAANTTAAAGTGGAGCAGTTTCAATAGATCTGCAGTCGAATTGCTGATTTGGAGCAGATTTAAATGTTTTTATTTTAGAGTGTGTCCTTACTATTGGCCTATTATAGAAACTGAAATTATAACCCTGCTCGAAAACATAATTAAAGCTGCGATAAGGTGCTGCGGATAGCTTACCAACGAGTAGGTATGGAAATACACTTTGTCCGTTGCAGTTATTATTTTTTAGTTTCATGCATCCAAATTTGTGAAATGGGCTCATAACCGTAAAAATGAACATCATTAAGACTATTTAGATAATTGAAGTAAACTCAGAAATCTCAAAGCATAAAATACATCAAAATCAAAAATTGAGAATACTTGTTTCATTTCTATAAATTGATTTATTTAATCTAATTCTTCAAATTATTTTTAAAAAAAATTATCTTTAGAGAGCATGCTGGATTAAGAAACGTACCGAATGAAATTTTCAGGGCCTACAAAGAATTTTTTTACCTAATTTCATTTTCTTCCTTCTTCTTCCCAAATTAAAATTTCGTTTTCGCTCGCTTAGAAGCACATATAACAATTCTTTTTATTTTTCGATGGCATTGTTGAAGAAAGTCTGCATTTAGCGCCACTAACTGATGAAATTATATTTCCTTTAATCTGCAAAGTCACCAAGCTATCATTATATGTAGAGGCACCTGTTTCCGCGAGAAGATTTTAGGACAAGTTCTATTACAAAACACTTTAGTTNAGTAAACTCAGAAATCTCAAAGCATAAAATACATCAAAATCAAAAATTGAGAATACTTGTTTCATTTCTATAAATTTATTTATTTAATCTAATTCTTCAAATTATTTTTTTAAAAAATTATCTTTAGAGAGCATGCTGGATTAAGAAACGTACCGAATGAAATTTTCAGGGCCTACAAAGAATTTTTTTACCTAATTTCATTTTCTTCCTTCTTCTTCCCAAATTAAAATTTCGTTTTCGCTCGCTTAGAAGCACATATAACAATTCTTTTTATTTTTCGATGGCATTGTTGAAGAAAGTCTGCATTTAGTGCCACTAACTGATGAAATTATATTTCCTTTAATCTGCAAAGTCACCACGCTATCATTATATGTAGAGGCACCTGTTTCCGCGAGAAGATTTTAGGACAAGTTCTATTACAAAACACTTTAGTTCAATACCACTTTCGTGATTGGATCGTTTGAATTGCCACTCGCGTATCACGGACTGTCAGTATCGGAGAAACTTCATTCCTATTGGCTTACTCATACAACAGAGTCTATTTCACACAAAGCCAATAGCGAAAGGAAGACTGCACGTATGAACATAGGATATTGAAGTCTAGCCTCCGCGTAAATATTTTCGCGAAAAACGGGTGGCCCTAATTATATGGGATTTTATAATAACGAATACAGCAAATGCCGAAGATTGACTCGTAGAATGATAATTGGCAAATAGTTTCATATGTAAATTCCACTAAACTTGTAGTAGTTTGCGTTTTCAAGCCTCACAGTCAATCACCGAGATTACCCTGGCATGAACTTCAAATGTCCCACTGGCTCTGAGGGCAGGCCACTAAACTCGGCATGTGGTAACCATTTTGTTGTAAAGCACGTGGCCGTTGGACATGGTGCGGCAACCCTCTCATTTTATTGCTATCAAAATTTTTATTTATGCAAAATTTGAGGCAGTCATCTCTATCCAAGCATCACGTTGGCGAGTGGGTTACCAGGTGCTGATTGGCGAACGTCGTTCCGACATTTTGCTGGCAAGTGCCAGCATTTCGCTGGCTTGTGGGGTTGAAGTTCGCGGTACGAGCGGCTGTTTCATCTCCGTGTACTCAGCACCCTGGCTTAGACAACCTGCTCTAGAGTAACAGTGATTTATTGTTCTGAGGAAATCAGCGAAAAACGATCGTCGGATTGGAGTCGTGTAATACCCCTTCTTGTCGCGGACCATCAAGAAACATAAATGTAGTCATTAAATACGCGCGCCTCATGCTCGGAAAAATAAACTGTAATTATAGCCCGCGAGACGTGATGTATTTGCTACCGCTATAACATGCAAAGCACCATGGCAAAGTAACAAGAAAAAACAAGTTTTTTTTACCCCTACTTTCGTCCCTGCTTACGGGCAAAATAGAACAATTTTTTTTTTAAACTGGGTGGTGTTTAAAGATAAATTCCTCCCACCATTTCATGTGAAACCATCCTCTGAACACGAGACCTGTGTTCATGTTATCATCAGCAATTAAAATGGTTCGGAGGAAATGATGACTTATTACAATTCTTCGCAAACGCACATTTATCCGTGATACTTGAAGACCTACTCAACATATTTGTTTATTATATAATCATTTTTGTTAATGTTTCTCAGGCTTACTTTACAATAGACCGAATACATATATTAATTAAAAATGAACTGNTCCTCTGAACACGAGACCTGTGTTCATGTTATCATCAGCAATTAAAATGGTTCGGAGGAAATGATGACTTATTACAGTTCTTCGCAAACGCACATTTATCCGTGATACTTGAAGACCTACTCAACATATTTGTTTATTACATAATCATTTTTGTTAATGTTTCTCAGGCTTACTTTACAATAGACCGAATACATATATTAATTAAAAATGAACTGNCATAATCATTTTTGTTAATGTTTCTCAGGCTTACTTTACAATAGACCGAATACATATATTAATTAAAAATGAACTGCACAATACTGCAATCTTCAGTAAACCTAAGTTCTTTTCCTTGGAAACCTTTTTGTTTTTCAGATGAGAGTCGGCAAATAACAAAATATTAGAAAATGTTTTTGATATAATTTTTATTTAGCACCCGTTAAACTTGCTGCCCCTGCGTGATTAATAAGATAGAAGGGGTAGCTTGAAACTGTGTAGATACACCTTCACATGAAGTATGACTATAGCTCGGTGCATATGTCTTTCTTTAAAAAACTTTCGAACGTTTCTGTACTATGGTGGAAATATTCCCCCCCCCCCCAAATATTTTAATGGTTTATTAAACCAGTAAAATATGTTGACTATATTAAAAGTGGCGGATATTAATAATGCAAGTAAATTATTTAGCCAGAATTTCTAGTTTCTTCACTGATGAATTACAATATCGTAGGTATTTCTGTACATAAAAATCACATATAGGAATAAACAACTCAATATATACGAAGGCAAATAAAGCTATAGAGCTGGAACATTTTTGATTAATACTTCTCACGTATTAAATCCTCGTGCTAAAATGAAAACACGAAATTATTAAGCTTAAATGTATTATAACGAAACATTAAAAGGGATTTGTGGGAAAATTACATTGCGAGTTATTTTATGCCATCATTTAACTTCTTCGGAGCATCTGTAGCGATTATATTAAAATAAACTTACACATTTATTTAGTGGCAACATAATGCATATCGATGAAGTTGCACGTTTTACTCTATAAATTGGCAGGTTTACCAGTTTTTTTTTTTGGCTCTTCAGTGTATATCGGTGAGTCTACAACCCGAGTGGCTGATCATCGTCAATCCAGCTTGTGTGCCAGGCCTATAGTTATGCAAAAATCAGGGTTTAAGACCTCACAACAGCAGTATAAACAAGAGTTCCAGATCTATATAGACACCGTCCTCGGTAGACCTGCTATCTAAATGGCTGTTCAAACCGCAAATCACTGCATTCCTTGCTCTTGATTGGCTGAGGCGTTCTGCGATATCTGAGGGGTTTTTTTCCTCGCTGTTATATGTGCCCCAAGGAGGGAGGTGTCCATATTTCATTGAATTTGAAGCCATCCTCCTTATTCATACTGTAACAACATTTTCTATTTTTAATTATTAACTTTAAACATTCCCTCTTCTGTGTCTGGAGACTAAACGGGTAACGACTTTCATGCTAAAGTAACCTCAACTTAATTCTGTAACGGTACGCACTAACTCACTCCCCGCATAGTGATGCGCAGGCACATGAGTGACACGTTAGATCTTCTAAAACACTGTATGTCATACTCGTAGACAGTGAGTGGTTCGAAAGTTGCTGATTTTCTGAAGCAATCCATGTGTCTGACTTGACCAGTCAGATTTCTCCCACAGAACATTCAAGAATACAGCACTGGAACAGCTGCTCACACCACGAAGTTCAGCAGCACACGATAACCAAAATGCGTCACTTGCCAGCAACGTGTTGGAACGCCACGCCGTTCGACAATCAGCGCCTGGTTACTTACTCGCCAGCTTCCAGGAGGTCCAACCAAAAGCTAATATTTCGCAGCACGCAGTAGCCTACCGGACAAAAGGCTTGTACCGGAAACTCGCGCAGCCAATCAGAGAACGGGTACGCCCACCTCACAAGAATCGCCATGCCATTTCACTTATGATTAGGCCTATTTACCTATTATCTGAGTGAGTGAGAGAAGAGATTTGGGCAGTTGTTAACACGGAGGTTTTGGGAGCAGATGACGGCGAAGTGAAGTGAGTATGGAGCAGCGCCGGAATGAAAGGGCAGGGGAAACGGGATATCCCCGAGAAAACCCGCCGACCAGTGGCATTGTCAATCACGATCCTCACATGTGAAAATCTNGCAGGGGAAACGGGATATCCCCGAGAAAACCCGCCGACCAGTGGCATTGTCAATCACGATCCTCACATGTGAAAATCTAGGAGCGACCCCGCTGGGAATCGAACCCGATTTGCCTAGATGGGAGCGGCGAGTGGTCTAACCACTACATCACCGTGGCCCCACCTATTCTGTGATTCGACTGCCCCCGTGTCACGTATTCGACCGCCTGCATGTCGTAGAAGGTAGCGGTGTTACATCTCACTCTGGGGGATCCGGGTTCCATTCTCGGCCCCGACTTACACTGCGAAAGGCAGTAACAAACCATGGCTTTACCATCGTGCATCGAATGCCTTAGACGGGCTGCTTCACGCCCGTGACGTCACATGAGGTGGCAATGTTCAGCAGTCAGGTGTTGGGAACTAAAGGACAAACCAAGGTGCCCTTAGANCCGTGACGTCACATGAGGTGGCAATGTTCAGCAGTCAGGTGTTGGGAACTAAAGGACAAACCAAGGTGCCCTTAGACAACGAAAGAAAAGACAGACGCAGGCAATTTTCAACTTAGAGTTTGCGAAGGAATATATTGGAATACCCGTATTGTTGACAAACGATACGACACACCTTGAATTAAACTGAATATAGTTTTAAAATGGTATCAAANTGGAATACCCGTATTGTTGACAAACGATACGACACACCTTGAATTAAACTGAATATAGTTTTAAAATGGTATCAAATTACGCATGGATCCAATAAAGTGCTTTTAATATAAACAAGCCAGTGAAAATATTTATAGATCACGTGTATAAACCGTGTGAATTAAACGCCAAATAAAGATAATTCTTTGAACGATGCGGTACAAAAATAAAATACTTAATTAATTGAAAGTGTAATTAGCCAACGAGATTAGACAATGTTATTCGTTTCCTCCATTATAGAATTTATAGTAGGAAAATCGCGAAATTGTTTGGCCATCATACCTATCTTCTAAAACATTTTAACTAGTTTATTCTTCCATAAGGTTTGGACTCAGCTAAGTTGTCTGCAGACCAATCACGAACGTTCTGCCTTATAGTATCAGAATCCTCACTGGCCCAATGAAATGGGGTAGTAGCTTCATACATGCATGACCAACAATAAGGAAATAAAACCGTCGGGCATGTGTACAGTACGTTGAATCCTAGCAAACAGTCAACTTTTTCCAGCGATAAACCATTATCTATATTTATAGTACTCGTACATATCTCGTCGGATTAGTTTTAAATAATACTACAGTAACGTTTCGTAACTTTGCACAAGTTAGGGAACAGCTTTGTATTTTTTAATGTTTCATTTTAATTGACGTGTATATATATCCTAACTAATATTATAAATGCGAAAGTGTGTTTGTTTGTGTGTGTGTGTTTGTTTGTTTGTTCTCCTTTCACGTCGCAACGGAGGAACGGATCGACGTGATTTTTTGTACAGAGATAGTTGGAGGGCCTGGAAGTGACATAAGCTACTTTTTATCCCGAGAAAATGCCTCATTATCTTGGGGAAATTCTTATTGGAAAATGAGAAAGTACACAAACTGGGAAACAATGCAACGTCGCAACAGAGCAACATATCGACGTACTTTCTTGGACAGAAATAGTTTAAGGGCTGAAAGGTGATATTGGCTACTTTCTAACGTGAGAAAATATCTGAAAACAATTACAAATTATAATAGTGAATCAAGTCGGAAAAAAGTTTGACGCCAGCGCGCTCTCTTGCAATACGCTGTCAAAACCGTTATAGATGGAACAATATCACGTAGTAAAGAATTGCGTAGAATAAAAAAACCCTAAAAAAAACTCCATGGTAGCATATATCTATTTATAACAGATAAATACTAATAAGTGTTTTTAAAATTTAATTCACCGAGGCGTTTAGTTTTATAATATGTATAGAATATAGATGATTAACACTATGTAAAATTCAACTTTATTTAAAAAAAAACCCAAACAATAATTCTGTAGTCCACGCGTGTGTAGCCGCGGGCACAGCTAGTAAATATATAAACCGTCCTAAAAGATCAGCTACTTCACAGTCAACAGTTTCGTTATTGAAAATACAGTATTTTGCAAGTATTCTTAAAACCTTAATTTTGATATTAAATTTCGTTGTAGTAGACGTTAACGTGAAATAACTGAGCCATTCCTCCAGCAACCGGTACCAATAAACACGTGCATAGACGATACGAAGCCATAGCAACTACTTATTTCAATAGCAAGAACTGTAGATACGTCGAAATAATGATGCTACTGATTTTTGACTACTTGCAATTAAATGCAGTGAGAAGTTGTTTTAGAGATCAGCCTTTGCTTGAACACGTGTNCTACTGATTTTTGACTACTTGCAATTAAATGCAGTGAGAAGTTGTTTTAGAGATCAGCCTTTGCTTGAACACGTGTAGGTTCACGTGGCAAGTTAACAGTGCGTCCTGTAGATATCGGTGGTCGCTGGAGTATATCAGGATAGTCCTCGACCGTGGTGTGCAATTAACCACGCCGTACTATTGTACCTGTCAGCGGTTTGAATCCGACCTTGGGAAACGGGTGCTTGTTATATTTAAGCCTGGTTGATGAATGATCCTCCTGACTAATCATGCTGCAATCGCTCGCTTTCCTCCCCCTCCTGCCCGCACCTTGTTTGTGACCGTTCTTTAGCCTGCAGTTAATCAGTTACCCGTCACATACCACCCAACCATATTTCCACCCGGACAACCCTTTTCCCAGGAAGGATAGAAATTAAAAAAGAAGGAGGTAGCATGACGTCACAAATTGGGAGCTGCAGAAACCTCGCTTACACTGCTCACAATCAGACTGGCTTCTTTGGTGCGTTTATTGGAGACGTTGTGCTAGTCGTGCGGACGTGAAACTTTGGCGAGCAATTTGCTTCGTGCTTTTTAAACCTTGACGACTGTCGGTTAACGTATTCATAATGCCTGTGTTAACAAATGCGTTCCGCCTACCCGGCCAACGAAGACTCTGCCCACCAAGTGGAACTGGGAATGCCGAGTCATGCGGATAGTTGCTTCCCCTGTCTTTTATATATATACAGGATGTCCCAGAAAGCGCGCGTAAGAACCACACCACGTGCATCCTGAGCGAAAATGGAGACGAAAATGCTAGTGGCAAAATGTCGTACGATGACGTCTTTCATGCACAATGTGGCAACACAGCACGGAGTTAGTCCCCTCTTGCGCTCCACTGATATCGTACTAGATACACTGATATCACTGGCCTGGCCATATTATTATGGGCGCGGGTTCAAATCCCGCCCAGTTCTAACATTTGTTCAACGTGTAGTTTATAAAAAGTGTTGACCATTGTACAAATTAGGTGACTAACTCCGTGCTGTGTTGCCACATTGTGCACGAAATGTGTCATCGTACGACATTTTGCTACTAACATTTTCGTCTCCAATTTTGCTCAGGATTCACGTGGAGTGGTTCTTATGGTCGTGTTCTGGAACATTCTGTATAGGTAGGGACACCCAATTTTCGCGAAAGGAGTTCCTGTCAAGTTGTATTTCGAAAAACCATAGTTCAGATCCATTTTCGTGGTTGGGTGGTTGTTAGCTACCACTCGTCTTAGGTGCCTGCCCTCGAATCACAAACCATCAGTACCGAAGTAACATAATTTCTGATTGGCCAATATGTATTCTCGTAAGGACGCGCCACCAATAAGTTTAACCAAACGAAAATTGCAGGTGCGCACGTAAGGTTCGAAGTGCAGCCTGCGTGGAATATTTCGCGAAAATCAAGTATCTTCCCTGGCGTTTTTGCTGTGGTCTTGTCAACTCCTCTTTACCTACAGGAAGGGGACACACCCAACAAGGAGACGTTGCGCCACAAACGTGAATCTGAAATGTGGAAACAAGAAGTCACCTAGATATAGGCTGTTCGCGGTTATTTGAGCACTTTCGAAATCAACCTTTGAAAAATGACACTGTACCTAACGGCAGACATTTCAACGGACATACTTCCTGGCATGCACCTAGTTAAATTGGTAATGATGGAGGGAAAGTGGTTCTATGTATTAACGTTGAATATAAAGTGTTAAGTAAACATTTGTGAATATGTAAATCGTATAATTTGCCATGTGTTTGTTTTAATTCATGAAAGTGTATCAATAACAAATTTGTAAAATGATTTTTTTTTCTAATAATTTTACAGTTTCACTTGACCGAAACATGAATAAAGTGATCAAAAAGGTTCATGACAATGTTAATTTTACATATGGTGGAAGAATACACAATGCGTATACAAGTAGATCTCAAACAGGGATTTAAAAAGTGCTCAGTTTACCGTGAACAGCCTACACTCTAGAACTGAAATTGTTGTAACTACTCCAAATCGATGAATTTGACTGCAGATCTGTTGAAACTACTACAATGGAATCTGATCGGCTCTCAAGACATTGCTGTTAAGAGCTGCCCAAATCTCTCCACTCCACTCCTATGGGATCTGTATTATTCTACTGATTGTTTTATTTGCTGATATTCCCTGATCTAACAGCTGTGTCTACTGATTCTTAGTAACTTACGCTGGCCTGACGCTTAANCTGATATTCCCTGATCTAACAGCTGTGTCTACTGATTCTTAGTAACTTACGCTGGCCTGACGCTTAAACCTCAGTGCATTCCAATGGGTTTGCCAGGCGATAACCGCTCATTAACTACAAGTTTCAATTAGAGTAATTCCACTTATAAAATGGAATTATTCAGTGTGAAAGTGTGGTAGTTGTTGTATTTAAATGGTTACGTTGTTAAACTCTAAGTTACCAAGAAAAATATTAATTGTAAGTCCAAAGAGTGACGTGCTATAGATGTGGTTGCCGCGGTTTTAACTCAATAGATGCAAGCTTCTGCCTTTAGGTCTACTGACGAAAGACAAATTACACTGACAGAGAAAATTCCACCACTGGGTACTGAATCTTGAATAAGAGATTACACTCACGCTTAAAATAGTCCGTCCTCTTGCTTCACTACTATGACGAAACCTGCAGCCCACTCCAAAAGTGCTCGCGTGCGACAAAAATATCGATGCCGTAGTACAAAAGTTTTCTGCTGGTCGCAACTTAAAATTAAAAATCTACGTCACTCACGAACGCGTAAAAATGGGCTCTCAGCTTCATTCTTTGTTTGCTAATTGGCCAGCTAAACGAAAGGCTTCAATCTTGCAGAACAAGTTCAGCGTGTGTGAGTATCGGACACGATAACTTCCCCAACGGAAGCAAAACCTACTTTAATTGAGGGACNGAACAAGTTCAGCGTGTGTGAGTATCGGACACGATAACTTCCCCAACGGAAGCAAAACCTACTTTAATTGAGGGACTACAATACAATTCCACTACATTCGAGAATAAACCAAACAGGAAGTGGTCGCGGATTACCTATGGACACCACGGCTAGGAGCACGTCACTCAGCAACACAAAGATTAACAAATTTAGAGTAGTTGTCAAAGATAACACAGAAATACTGTTTGTTGAGGTTTGGACACCGCTTACGAGCTATGATCGCTAACTGTATTAAGGTGGCCGCCTGGGTAGACAGCCGAACGGTGTGCAGAGNGGACACCGCTTACGAGCTATGATCGCTAACTGTATTAAGGTGGCCGCCTGGGTAGACAGCCGAACGGTGTGCAGAGCTCCAGCAGAAAACGTTTGATTAAAAAAACCGCCCAACGTGTCTGAGTGAGGTCTCCTTACGAATAGCATTTAATAAACGTTACGCGTCTGTATACGTTTCTCATTTCCTCCATTTCTGGCTTAAACGGGTGTTTTCACTGTAATTTGTAGATGTAAACATTCCGCTACAAAACATTAAAAAAGGAATAGGGACGTGCGTCAAACCTTTATTTATATTATTACGTCATAAAATGGCAGGGATTCCGCTGAAAGTCTAATAAAGGCGCGTTATCGAAGGCAATAATGCACGCCAGTTTAGTCCGTTGCGCGTAGAGGCGAAGAGAGAGTTGATGCGCATGTCTGAGTCGCCCCTAGCGCTCCCACGCTGTTAGGCCTTAGACGTGCAAAATTCCTTCAACCAGGCGACCACCTTAATAGTGTTACACAGAAGAAGGTCCTGACGCAAACTTTTGTAGTGCTGAGTTGATGGTCATCAAACTTAATTTAACATGAGTGTAGCTTACTTTCCTCGGTATATGTTTGCAAGTAATTTTGGTGATGCATACCCAAAGACTTACAATGAAATTAACAAGTATGTTTAAAAATGCTTTAAAAAAAGGAATTTTCAACAATATTTGATAGTGATCGGTCAAGTAGTTCTTGAGATGTAATGTAGGCCTAATTCTATAAATATAATGTTTTGGTGTCAATATCTTCCAAAATGGCGGGCGATTGAAGCCTGTATAGCGAACTGAGTGAACACAGGAAGTGAGTTCCCACACAAAGCTTGATTTAAATCAGTTTTATGGTTCAAGAGAGATGTTGCACATAACACCACAAAAATAATACTGCGGGTTTAAATGTGTGATTACTTAATAAAAATAATGGGGAGCTTTCAGTATTACCGTCTGTTTGTATATGTAATGAGAATCGACTGACGCTTAAGTTTAAATTCCAGGTGATATTTTTCAACATGGCTAGAGGCACGTGAATTTTAGGAATTTTTTTGGCAGCAGCCTAGAATTTCCAGTTATTTGCATGCTCGCGCCATTACTGTTTACACATTAGCTGCTTCCATGTTGAGAGATTTCTATTTCTATTCGACTTGGTTGCAGGTGGTATGGCCACGACATTTCTTCCTGTTTTTTACTGGTTAGAATCGTTAAGGTCGTGCCTAAATAACAGTGGTGAAATTGTGAAATAAAATACACGAGTATACGTTCTTGAAGTCTAACATGCCACCAGAAGAATGTGTGATGATGACGGACTTCTAAACATGGCACAGTAAGTAATTTATCGATTATTATAGGAACGCACACAAATTGAACAGCCAGCATTCCAAATAGGATTCAGATTGGTTTGATTGTTCCATTGATATCTCACGCAACACAAATTGTAACAAGACAAACATTTAGATAAAGTACATTTTTTAATTACTTTGTTTATGTCATATTTAAGAGTACTTTATATGCCTATTTGGGGATTGCGTTTTGGTATTTTTTGAACTATAATATTGAAACGTTTGATATTACATATGGCATATCCTAAAAAAAATAACGGACAAAACGTTCGAATACCTGATTTTAATGGTCATCAACGTAGGCCTACTGTTAACATACAATGTTTAATTTAGCCTTAATAAGTTAAATGTTCAGAAGATACAGCATATTAAACTAGCTTATTTGCATGGCCACCATTGAAAAAATATGCGCCTGATCTAGTGGGCGCCAAATTTGGTGACAATGTGTTCAGAAGTTTCTAAGATAGGATCTAAATAAAACCTTTACTAATTCAGGTGGCACTATCTCGCAAAATAGATGACAAATGAGGCAGTGATATAGTACTTTTCAATGCCCGCAATAGGTACTAAGAGGGTCAGGAGAAAAATGTAGACTTGTTTAAGTCTTTAAATG
This sequence comes from Clitarchus hookeri, assembly GCA_002778355.1. Taxonomy (NCBI): domain Eukaryota; kingdom Metazoa; phylum Arthropoda; class Insecta; order Phasmatodea; family Phasmatidae; genus Clitarchus; species Clitarchus hookeri. The sequence goes on along the minus strand of NQII01000299.1, from coordinate 214,145 downwards.
TTATTAAACGTATAGCCTTAAATGTTAACCATAATTATGTAAGGTATTGCAGACAAGCTTGCAATTCCGGAATCTTTAGGATTACAAATAATTATAAATTTCATTAAAACTTACCTGATAGCTTTCCTAGTAGAAAATTATCATCATCTCTGGTATAGAAGGCGAAGTCAAGTTTCGCCAGAAGATGTACTTAAAAAAACCTAAATTCATTAGGTAATATTAATACTAGTCATTTCGATGCGCAAAATAAATCACTTTGTGCTCCACTAAAGTGATTACGTGGGCAGGCAAGAAAAAAATTGCGCTGAGTGAAAATAATTAACTAGATTGCTGGCCGCATAGCTGTCCTACTTTTAATGGGTCTGGAGCACGCGAAGAACGCGGTAAATGGGCTAAAACGATCTTCAGTCTTGACGCGATTTAACCCATGCTGTAGGCTTGAGGAGCTCTCTTCGGGCTCACCCCTCGGACACAGACCCTGNCAGTCTTGACGCGATTTAACCCATGCTGTAGGCTTGAGGAGCTCTCTTCGGGCTCACCCCTCGGACACAGACCCTGCAACTTTGCTATAGACCCTTCACTGTTCCTTCCCACTTCTCTGAAGCCTTACTAAAGTTCTGCTTCCATACTATTCTTCCACCTTACGCAAGCAAATCTTAACCTAGTCTAGATCACACTGAAGAGAGAACGCACCACATTTGTGAACACTTAGTTTAATTATATTTTGCTTGGAAATTATTTCTTACCAGGCATTACCAAAACACTTATTTTCTCCCTGTATTTATTGATATTATTTTCAAAATGAAATATTATAGTTTATTGACTATGTACAAGTAAATGCCGAATTTAACAAAAACTAACATACTTTTTATGTTAACAGGATTATAAAACACTTGTGATACATGATACAGTTAGGAAAAAAACCAAAGTCGTCGTGAATGGGGTGATTTTTCAAAGGCTTGATTCAATAATTTTTAAGAAACTGTGAGCAGACTGTAAACATTGAAGTTAATTTCCACCTCGATCCAGAACAGACCATGCAGGAAGCGCGCATAGACTTCACACACCTTCGCTGCCACCGTAAGAGTGTGTGGAGTTATAAGCTGTTCACTGTTAAAGGAGCACTTTTGGAATGGACCTTTGAAAAATGTCACTGCCCCCTACCTGCACATATTTTAACGGGCGTTATAAGTTGTGTGCGCTCAGTGATGTCGGTAACGACAGAGGACGCGTAGTTTGTCTTAACGTTGAATTAAAATGTCAGGTAAACATCTGTAAATACTAAAACAATTTATTTAGCGTTATGTTTTTTTAAATGAATATAAGTGTAAGAATTAGTAAACTTTGTAAAATTTGTACTTTTCTAATTATTTTACATATTAATTTTGCTGACGCATAAATAAAGTGATCCGGCCCATTGTAATGTTAATTTTACTTATGGTGGAAGAATAAACGAATTGCATATAAGTAGATTTTAAGCAGGGCTTTCAAAAGTGCTCACATTGAGAAANTTTAAATGAATATAAGTGTAAGAATTAGTAAACTTTGTAAAATTTGTACTTTTCTAATTATTTTACATATTAATTTGGCTGACGCATAAATAAAGTGGTCCGGCCCATTGCAATGTTAATTTTAGTTATGGTGGAAGAATAAACGAATTGCATATAAGTAGATTTTAAGCAGGGCTTTCAAAAGTGCTCACATTGAGAAANGTTATGGTGGAAGAATAAACGAATTGCATATAAGTAGATTTTAAGCAGGGCTTTCAAAAGTGCTCACATTGAGAAAAAGATTTTGTTGAATCAAACAAAGTTCGTTTGGGGCAACCAAATTAATTGTTTGTATGGGGGCAATGGAATATTTTGTTGTTGTAACCAAATCTTTTGGTTTTTCTTATTTGGTTGCCCCAAGCAAAGATTTGGTTGGTGCACCCAAAGATGTGTTTGGCTCCACGTACAATAAACAGTTTAGGCTAATATAAAAAAAATTGTAAGCCTGAACGGGATCAGAACCTGAATCATCTGCGCTCGAGCGCTATTCCATAGAAACATCAGCTAAAGTGACTACAGATGAAATTGGAATGTTTTTAAATACATGCATTGGAAATACTGGACGTGCTCAAATAGTTATTTAAATTTTCGCAGCTTTATTTCTTAGTTTTCTGTTGAACTTGTTTCATTAGGATGTATATACCTTTATTAATCATTAATAGATGCACAGACTAACACTGTTCCTATCCTTATTGTCACAAAAATGCAAACAATCTCTCGAGCAATATTTTCGAACGAAGAGAATGAAATTAGTGGCCAAACAAATATATGCTGTTGATTAAACTAAATATTGTATTGACAGTCTAATTTATTTTGATCCACGACAGAGGTTTCGTTTATTCAAACGAGTATTTTGTTAGATGAACGAAATTGATTTTGTTGCTTTCAAGTTAGGTTTACTGAACAAAATATTTTGTTGGAGCAGCTAAATATATGTCTGACCCTATACAAAGAAATATTTAGTTTGCCTTTCTCTCAGTGCAGTTTACCTTGAACGGCCTATAAAAATACCTAAAGTTTCCAAGAAAAACGAGGATAGGATCATGACCTGACACCACTAACGATAGCCGACCGTTACAACCAGACTGGTTAGCAGAGTGATAGAGGAACGTGACATGGAAGTTAGCGCATCTCTTTGATGACGAGGAGCGTGCATCTGAAAGTGTTGATTCTTACATTGCTATGAGCCTACCCAATTTGATTGACATTGGCCAAATTAGTTGGTCGATATGACATTTTAGCCTAAAATACAGAGTGATTCTAAAATCATGGGACAAAAATTGAGGGGTGGTAGAGCTCAGATTTTGTTTGTTAATAACGTATCCTTATATACCCGGGAAGTGACGCGTTGAGGCACAAGCACAAAAACATAACACATTAACGGAAACATAACATGTTCATTAGCAGCATACTTAACGAGTGATTCCGTACAGAAAATGTTAAAACAGTTGCTGGAAATGCATCCACCAACAGTCAAGAATGCTTGGCGACCTCTACATATGGCGTGATTGGCTGACAATGGTGGCGTGCGTGAAATACGCGGCGTATTTGAATATGTTCGCCAATCACTCCACCGACGCTACCAAGCTTGCATTACTGTCGGTGGTAGAAATTTTGAGCAATTATTATAAACATTGCTGTAAAAAGGCATTTAGCGGCAACGTTGTAAACAAACGATGTGTTGCATTTCATGTGTTATTTTTGTGTTTGTGCCTCAACGCGTCATTCCCGCCCATATATTCCTATACAATAATTGTTTGTTTTAGTGAGCTCTACCACCCCTCAATTTTTGTCCCATGATTTTAGAATCATCCTGTATAGATATGGCCACCATTTTTTAAATTAGTTTTTGATATCTTAAAATTATGTAGGCGTATTTTTATGGTGGGNCTGTATAGATATGGCCACCATTTTTTAAATTAGTTTTTGATATCTTAAAATTATGTAGGCGTATTTTTATGGTGGGCAACAATAGCACAGTTTGTATGCCAAATTTACGAAATAGCATTATTGCCCAGGCGACGGTTACTTCTAAAATGACTGACGAAAGTGGCAGTGAATTAACATATTTAATGGACTTAATAACGAGTGTAGTTAAAATTTGTTGAATAGTTTGGCAGCAATGGAATTTACCTTAAAATATGTATATTGTCGTATTTTGAACGAGTGTTTATTTTTAAGGTGGGTTATACTCGCGTTATTNAATTTACCTTAAAATATGTATATTGTCGTATTTTGAACGAGTGTTTATTTTTAAGGTGGGTTATACTCGCGTTATTTGTATGCCAGATTTGACAGTAGGTCTGTGCCTATTAAATCTTCCCGTTTCAAAGCTACTTCAGTAGTTATGTGGAGTGGTTAGCGGCGAACTGCGCTGCAGAGTGTTTCAAATCCAGGTATTTCCTTTAACANACTTCAGTAGTTATGTGGAGTGGTTAGCGGCGAACTGCGCTGCAGAGTGTTTCAAATCCAGGTATTTCCTTTAACAGAACTATTAAACATTCGTCCAATGCACTGATCTGCGAAAATAACACTCGTTTCAAACGATGCTCGACGAGGACGTTCAAGACATCACTTAAGCTAGAAACACAATTTCGGAGCTCTCAACATAGCTAAAACTGATTTTCAAAACGCCGTGTCTTTTAAAATATTCGGATTAGATACATATGAAAGTACTCGAGGGTTCAACATTGAATTTTGCAGCAGGCTTCCCACCAATAATATGCTAGGGTCACCACTTAAAGTCCCATAGGTACACGCAGGAGAACGGAAACAATGCAACGCCCTTTACAGAGCCTTGTGCGTAGCGGTGATGGCGAACTTGATGCGCGTGGCAGTGTCATACTTATTGCTCCCGCGCTTCTCTGCCATGGTTTCCCCTAGGCGTTGCCCTTCCCTTAGGTTGAAAGTTTCAATTTCAGGCACTGTAAAAAAGTCTTAATGAAAATATCCCTTTTGCTGTACGCCAGGGAACACGGCATGAATGCGGTAGTAGGACTTGCTGAAAGAGTTGTTAGATGGTTACACTCTGGGCGTTATTCAGAATTTTTGGTTCTTACCCTTCGTTAGCATTTGTCCCCCTTCCTTCTGGCCCGAAGGTATGTATAGGAAAGAGAGGCTAAATGGATCTGCAGAAGTTTACAACTTGACATACCGGCTCCTTGGTGCCTTGGTGTTGATGATCGCCAAAGCTTAATGCCTTCTGGTGAGGCAGAAAAACCGACTATAGCTCGAGTTAAGCCCTCGGCTTAACTCAGAATTTAAGCAGAATTAGACACTCACGTGGTTCAGAACCCACTACGATCAGGAGGACCCAAACTGTCACCGCCATGTCTCCTCATACTGCCACATGGACCTGAAACAGCTTTAGATAGGCGGGCCCCATAAGAGCAATGTGTGGCAGAAATAACTGTTGCACACGTTAACTTAAACATAAAGGTTTTCGGAAGGCAATGCAGGAAACCCAACAAAGGATTCTTCTCTACGAGGGTTATTTTCAACTATGTAAGCAAATATATCACCAGACAGATGCATATGCCTGTCTGCCTAGCTACATCTTACGCTTTACATTTGCAAAACTAATCGCGTTGTATGCCAGTGTCCTAAAGAATGTGACGTAATAAATACTTATACAGAGAGAGGGTAGTAGTATTTATCAACCTCGCCTGTTGCTATAATATCCTAAAGTGGTAACAGTTAACAAGAGTGTGTTGTAATGAAACGTCACCCAGCTTGCGAAACGTCGTGCATATTTCATGCATAAAAATTTTAATAGATGTTCGCTACACTTTCTAAAAAAATTGTCATGTTCTGCTCCAAGTCATCCAAGTGACCAAAATAAAGGAAAGTTATTGACTTTCTCGTTGCTGCAATTTTTGTTAATCACTCCTCAAAAGGAACTATATTTAATTCTCCTTTTTTGGAAGAGATATGGTTTTTTTAATACGACCATCTCTGTGGTGTAAAGGAGTACCTATTGCTTCTCACTTTCTTCATCGTGCCAATATCCGGGGTTCTTACAAGCCTTTGGGCTGTTCACCCATGTGATACACAAAAAACTAGTAACATTGTTTACGTAACAATTAAAAAGCCATAGGACCAATTACAATGTCAAGGAACCATTTTAAAAGCTACACTGTAAAAAATTTCCGGTAAACTTCCTAAATTTAATGGAAGTTTTTTACCTATACACTGTATGGTAATAATGTCACACATCAAGCTGCAGATAGAGAAATGTTTAGCGTGGCTACTATACAAAGTTGGGAACTTCCATACGCATTTGACTGTTTTCTGAGCAAATGTAGGAACGCTATAATGAATGTATAAGGGCAACATTACCATTCCTGCTCTCTCACTGAGCGTATACACTGGTATGGTAAATTTCCGAATAATATCTTAAAGTGAAAGGAACCAGGAAATTTTTTTTCTCGGCAATTACATTACGTTAAATGTCAAATAGTTGAACAGCATTTGAAATATCTACTTGACGTAGCGCTCTTGAATGTGCTGTAAACCAAACCGCCATTTTCTTAATTTATTTTTAAAAAACTGACGTAGAACGTGTTGCCATTTTCTTTCGTTAAAAATGGTTCCTTTTCTCACACAATGACATGTCAAAATTACAATTTTACCGATTTAAGAAAACAAAAATGAAGTCACCCGAACAATTTGCAATAGTGGCATCCACAAATCTAAGATATGAAAAAATTCCTTATACATTTGAATTAAAATATACGAAAATATTTCGCCGAGGAACTACACAGATATGCTGAAATAGTTCGTGGTATTTTTTTTATGTAACTTATTTAATTTCTGCAAATACGATAGTTTTTGTCACGAAACTCGTGCTAGAAGTTCTCTTCTCTTGGGACAGCGCGTGTCCGCGTTGTATAGATATAGAGCTAGAGAGAGAGAGAGAGAGAGAGTGGTGAAGAGAAAGGGAGAGCTGGGAAGCAGCTTCTTGTCTCCGGCGTGGATGTCGCCCCTGAATGCTAGTGACATGACAGTGCCCTCTCTTCAGATCTTATTAAGATGGAGTGCTAACACGCCCGTTCGCCCTCTACCCGTTTACCCGTTACTCATTGACGCCACCTCTACTTTTTTTTGTTCTTGCAGTGGGGACGTCTTTAAGGCCCTTGCGCACGCTTCGCAGCATGGTTCTCGAATGCCACCGCGCTCCTTTCTCACTCAGGAGCATGGAAACGGAAAATCGTTCTCAAGTAAAAAAAAATAAAAAANATGGTTCTCGAATGCCACCGCGCTCCTTTCTCACTCAGGAGCATGGAAACGGAAAATCGTTCTCAAGTAAAAAAAAATAAAAAATTGATAATAATCTTTGCGTGACTTTCAAGACTTTCACGTGCACGTTTTGTTCGTGGTAGCAATTCTTTCGTTCCTCCGGCAGTCAAATGCCTCCGCAACATTCGTTTCCCCCACTGTATCTCTTCCGTCTGGTTAGAGAAGCGCGTTGTAAACGAGCCTGAATTCCCCCCTATGTCTCTTAGCTATATTCTCGACGTTAGGGCTTTATGCTTTAATTGACGTTTGATTTATGTCATGCGTTCGAGTAATGCGTCTCTTAAGATAAGCTGGGAAAAACAGAATTATTACTGCCTGTGAACTGACGCTGATTACCTTTAAATCACTTTGTTTACTTCAAACTACAATGGTGTCATAAATGACAGCAACGTTTAATGTTTCACCCACCCCCCTTCCTTCCCAGCGTCGTTTGAGATTAAGTAACATATCATTCTCATCCCGTGTAGTGAATTGGTTACGAATGTTTACGTGGAAGGATTACGTAACCAACTTACGATGGAGAAGTTATAGTTAACGATACGGCATAATTAGGCATTGATTGCTTTCAAAACAAAGCTATAAAGCGTTTAAGAATTATATTTTGTTTACAATGTTACGCGAAATCTAATTAAAAAGCCCACTTCCGCCAAATACACCAGAAATAGTTTTCTAGTAAATATAACTGCCTGGCATCTTGAATGAAAACAGATGTTAAATGCAATCAAAATAAAAATTCTATACGGATTTATTTCCTGGCAAGACAATTAATTCTACCATGAGTCGAAGAAAGTGTATTGTGTACAATATTACGTGACGTAGGCTACCCTGATACAGTTATTGAATTACAACTGCAATGTTAATTCTTTGTTATCAACTATAATTAAGTACGAGGTATTTCATTTGGGAGTTTGTTATTTATATTAACTTAAACGAAATAAGCTGGTTATTTATCGTGTGTGCACGATAACAATAATTAAGTTCTTAACAATGTCGTAGGTCCAATTTTTTCTTTTGTGTTTTCATGAATTGGCACCAGAACTTTCTCAAACTTTCTGCTAAATACGCTCTTACGAATTAAAAGTCTGATGTTCCTGTCTCTCACAGACGTATATGAAATCATTATAGTGTTTTTTTTGTGAAAGCTGTTTACTGAAATAACAATCAACGGAGGCACGTATTGCTTCTGCTGCAGTATATCCAGAAGGCTGTACGCTTTTTTTTGTTGGTTTAATTCACCGTTAGTCCTATATGTAACACCCAACTTTGCATCAAATCTCATACCAAGAAAAAAAAACAAGGAATAACTCGTAGAACATAATACATCAACAAATCGATTTGTGTTAGTAAGCCGCACTATACATTTTAAATCGGAGGGGCTCCCAGTGATGCAAAAAATAATTATATTTCCACCCACGGTACTGTTCTAAGCACAGTGACGTAATAAGTTTCGAGAAGACAAGATTCCACCCTTACCCTCCTACTTCTGAAATTTCCCACCAAATTCAAAACCGTTTCTCTGTGATTTTTAAATCACTGGCTAGTTTTATTGAAATAAAGCGTAACTGTGACCCTTGCGTGGAATGACACTGTAGTTGTATGGCTTTATTTCACGACAAATCACTCCTTTGTAATATGTATAATTGGTATTAAAGATATCTGTCTACTTTTTTTGTATGGAGATGAAACGTGAAGGACACACTTCTGCTGTGATTTTTTCTGTTCTTTATTTGTAGTGCGTTTGAGTTTGGTTTCGGAAATTGTGAAACTTTATAAGTCTGTTCTGCTTAGTGTTATTATGAAACCTGGGCGTATTTTAAAATTACGCGAATTTTCTTCAGTAACTGACAGGAAAGGAAGGAAAGATTTTTACTCCACCGCTCCGCTTTTTTTATCAGTCGTCATCTTTCTTTAAAATCGTACAGACGCATAGATAATAAAAATACTAGCTGTTCTGTGTCGCTGGTCACCAACTATTGTGTATTTTCTGAAAGCATGCCGTAGAAATTTAGCATTTTCGTTATCTTCAGGTGCGATTAATAGTTGATCCTTATGTGTTACGTTGGGGAATTCAACAACTGTTCCCAAATGTCACCATTAGTTAATGAATCGGCAAAGTATCGCTTATTTTCCAGTGAAAAGCTATTTCTTTTCGCTGGAACAGCGGTTACAAACAGTCACTATTTACTCATGAAAATTACTTTTCGTTCACTGATGAAATCAATTAATCGATTGCACGCACCGGAAAAGTAATATTTCACCAATTTTAATGAGAACGTTTAAAGTGAAATCAGTGGAGAAAAAAAAACACTGGCAATTAGAGAATATTTGCTTGTTGGCTCTAAACAGGAATAAGTGCAAACTATTTTAAGAAATAAATAAACTGTAAATCGGTAACAAGGTCAAATGAGCCACTTTATTATAATTATTAACTTTGTCATTTGTTTCATGACTCCAGTCTACAATGGACTAGTCCCTACACGTTCCAATGTATTATTATTTCCTGAACGAACCCTCCATCAGCGGTCTCTTTTCATGGATGATGAATTAATATCAGTGTTTGTTTAGCCCGAACCACGCGAGGCATTGTAGTGACTCACTACTTTCGGGGATACAATCCTCCAGTTTACAAGTTGGCAATAATGATTCAGATATTTCTAAATTAAGTACATATATTCAGAAAGCAACTTCCGTAATTTATACATGATTTTGTTAGCGTCTGACTAAACGAAAGTGGACTACACTGTAGGTTTCATCACAATCGACTCGAACGTCAGGAAGAAATAAAGTGTTTACCCTTCCTTATGCCTGTCACATCTTACTTATCCTCCCCAGAGCGCGTGGGCCTAAATCTATGTTCATTGCCTGCTGGACATAAGCATGGTCCTTTGTAACACGATAAAAAGTCTTGTTCGCTGTGCTTTCAGTCGTGCGTTACAAATGATACCAAAACTGCCGTCCGAATCATGTCATTATTCATTTTCTGAGAGACACGAAATCACGTCACAAATGAAGATATTAGACAAGAAATCCAGACTGGCTCTGTTCAACGAAGTGTTGATGGAAACAGAAAGAAATGGATATAACAGCCATAAATAATATCTGAAAATGGGGTTCCTAAACAAATCTTCAGTTAAAGACCTAAAGAACACAGTGTCGGAGAAAGACGCTGGAAAACTGCCGGTAACGAAGTCAACGCACATTATTTGTGTGCTTTGAATCCTTCCAGACTCAAAAGCTGGTAACATGAAAAACAGCACCCGATTTTTTTAAAAGGCAAAGTCCCGCTACGAATTACTTATCAGAAATTCGGTAGATTAAGATTTAATCCGTTTCCACACGTACTGCCACGTCACCGACTTTGCTCTAGTGCGGTCGCCGTAGGCTATAATGCAGCAGAATAAACCCCAGCAGACCATCACCAACTTTTATTCTATCAATGTAGGTACAACTGAAAGACCATATGTAACCAACTTAAAGCTAGGACTACAAGTCAATGGTAATTCTAATAGGTCTACTGTCGAATCGGAAAATGAGACAAATGCATGGCACAAGCTATGCGAAAATATTGAACGAGGAATTGTTTTACAGCAACACGTTGTTCTGTAGATACATCTTCGATAATCACCATCAATNACGAAAATATTGAACGAGGAATTGTTTTACAGCAACACGTTGTTCTGTAGATACATCTTCGATAATCACCATCAATACATTTTTGGAAAAGATTTTGCTTATGTTTTTTAATTGTTTATGGCTGGATGGGAATAAAAACAATATTTAAACAAAAAATAAGGTATTTAACAAAACTGAAAACTCTNTAATTGTTTATGGCTGGATGGGAATAAAAACAATATTTAAACAAAAAATAAGGTATTTAACAAAACTGAAAACTCTAGCATCAAGGCATGATAAACGAATATGGGAAAAATACGGATTACCTTTAATTGTACGAATCAACTTTGTGTAAATGCGGAAAGCATATGTTAATAATTGCTGGCTGTCCAAGTATTTACTTATAATTTAAAATCCTGAGATTGTGTATTTCTTTGTACATGATTTTATTATAGGGGCATCTTAATAAAAAAAAATCCATATTTCATTGAGAAAATTCAAAGGAAAATGGCGTTGCAACTCTTTCGAGTTTTCGAAAAGAGAGAAGAAGATACNTATATTTCATTGAGAAAATTCAAAGGAAAATGGCGTTGCAACTCTTTCGAGTTTTCGAAAAGAGAGAAGAAGATACCGTTGAGTGTCAAAATACTCTTTCAAGGGAGTGCTAAGATATAACAAGTTCGCTCGAAGTGTCTTCATTACTTTGCTCTTTTAATGGCAGAACAAATAAGTTAATCACACAACGCACGAGTTAGGATGTAGAACGTTTTAAAGTACGTCCCCAGACGCTGCAAAGAAGCATTATTTTTGTGTGTCAATTTAATTTCTCTGGCAAGTCACATCAGGATTTCAATTAACTTTCGCGAAGAAAGAAAGCACGTATTTACATACGAGGCGTGTTTATGAGGCGACCATATTTCAAAACTGTGAAACACGAGGCAGGCAGTAAACGTACCACGCGGGGACACGTAAACCGTTTTCCAACCCGTAATTGGTGGAATAGGGAAGTTGTTTTCGGCAGATTTCTTCTCCCCTCTCTACACCCCTTCTATATAATACCGCTTCTTCGTCGCACCCAATTGTTGGCGAATGAGGGCGAGACATGGTAATCCTGGTTGGTTTGGTTGGCAATGGGGAAGGGGAGGAGATAGTTTGGACAACGATGTGCCATTTCGCAACTGCACCTCTCTTTGTCTCCCTCGAGGCGCATGGCTCCTGAGGACTCCAAAACAAACTGCCCCGAAGCGAGTTCGTAAAAAGGCGCCGTAAAATACAGCCCCGAACCCGCGAGCAGAAGTTCGAAAACATATAATGGAACGTTTGCCGTGACCAATTGCTTGAGGCCAACCACGTGTTCAAAAGGCAATAGTCTTTCAACAACCATGCAATTACAGTTTTTCTTTTAACAGCAAATGTTGAACATTTATTCGTTTTATCAACACATTTCGTTACGAAATTTTTATTACGTGCTGGGGTGTAAACATTGGGTGGGGCAAATAAAACAGATGATACGATCCAGAGGTCAGAATAGAATTTTTTTTACCAAATATGTATTATTTTTTTAATATATACCTACTTATTTGCATTTTGACGAATATTTTCCAACGTTTAAATGAAATAATTTAATATTTATTTTAATTTACATTACAGGTGAATTTTCACATATATTTTGACCAAAATGTCTCTGTGAAAAATGTTGCCTAGATCAAACTACTGATATTGAACACGAAATGAAAGGATTTATTGAATAAAAGAAAATAAACCTACGTTCTCCGGTAGCAACAGAAGTAGTCATTATTTTCATATAATGTACGCTCTTCGTGAATTCCCGTCTCACTGTTTACACATTCTATATATACACTACACTTTTTTTCTACAGTCTACTAAATGTTATTTAAAAAAAACTAGAATTTACGTAATTTGCGATTTGCGCTTTTTCTTTTGAAACGCCTAGACTGGAACGCCTGCAAACAATCGAAGAACCCTATTCATTGTCTGGGCTTACTTTTTTCTGAATTTATGGATCCTCTTTTCTCTCCGTCATACTTCACATCTTTCTTTCCCCACGTTCTCTTTCCATGTCCTTCAGCTGCTGCCTGGTTTGTTTTTACTTTTCATCTTTATAAACTGCAGTAAATCTTGGTTACAAGGTGTAAAAAAGTTATCACAGCAAGTGGAGTTGCCTTTCGACCTCTCGTTTCAGGTTTCTCTGAAAAGGAGTGATGTTTAGTGGACCCATTTTGTTCCCACTGGGATCTTCTGAGGTCTAGGGTATTCCAACAATTTTGACGAGTTCGAAGAGTATAAAATGTGCCTATATCTTACTTGATGCTATAGAGCGAATATAGGCTAGAGCAGAAACCCATCCTTCCCAAGATTCCATTGTAAAGTTGTGCCTTTCGCGAGGAAACGATGAATTCTGAGCTTTGGAAAACGTTCTCTTGGTGGAATAGGCACGAGTTAAGCGAAACCCATTCATTCTAATATCTAATACTTCGCGCTTGTAATTCGTTTTCCCAACCAGCTTTATCATAACTGAAGCGGTAAAAGTAATTAAGCTTTCTTTCAGCCAAACGCGCAATTCCTTCCTGTAGTTATATTCAAGGATCGCATAAAGATAACGTCCGATGACTGTGCATTTGCATGGAATTAGGGGCCAAGAAATGATTACTTAACTTTCTTCTTGGAGCCGCGATGGATGAGCGGTAAGACAGCTCGCCTCCCACCAAGGCGAACCGGGTTCAATACCCGACCGGGTCACTCCCGGATTTTCGCAAGTGGTAATCGTACCGGACGATGCCGCTGATCAGCGGGGTTTTTCTCGGGTATCTCCCGTTCACCTCGCCCTTGCATTCCGGCACCGCTCCGTTCTCACCTCACTTCACCCTCATCGGATCTCAANTCGGGTATCTCCCGTTCACCTCGCCCTTGCATTCCGGCACCGCTCCGTTCTCACCTCACTTCACCCTCATCGGATCTCAAGACCTCGTTGTTAAGCTACTCAAATCTCTCAACTGGACTTAACTACTTTCTTCTGCCAAATCTACTCCTTTAATGAAGATAAGGTGTTAACGTTCAGATGGTTTCGTCTGGTGGAGGAAAACTGTGAATCATGAAGTGAACATGATGTGACCCGGAGAGAGATGCGCAGTGGTAGTCTTTGCGGAAGGCTACCGTACTTCCAGAGCTGTGCTCGTATCGAGCTGAAAAATTGCCACCACCGGGCAAGAATATAACGACATCACCTCCACGGAAATACTGAGGTTAGTGGTTTAAAGAATTACTGCACGTCAGTTTGGCGTTAGGTCTGCAGGCGGATAGAGCAGTTGCACAGTTGGAGTTTTNTGGTTTAAAGAATTACTGCACGTCAGTTTGGCGTTAGGTCTGCAGGCGGATAGAGCAGTTGCACAGTTGGAGTTTTATAATTGCAGAATACATTTTTTTATGAGCGTTGCGTCGGGATGACAGTTAGTGAAGCTGAAAGAGAACAATTTATTATTAAAGTATGTTCGCGTGGTTACAAAAGTTACTTTGGAACAAAGCAGCATGGTCGCATGAGCTGATTTATTATTCCTTAGAAAGTAAAGCAAAAAGGAATGAAGTTTGTTACCCTTGAAATAACGTTATAGGGAAACGTTCTCCCCGTAATATAAAGATTATTGTTCAATAGCACATCATTCGGAACCACATCAACTTGTTTTAAGTGAAAAAATTAATATAGAATGTAAACATTTATAACTTTGACTAGGCGACTTAAAGTAATTTCTGACTTTTCTAAACATTTTTTATATGCTTAAAAAATACAGTTTTTAAAACGTCACAAAGAAGAAACTTTTACAAATAATGTTATTTTATTTTTACAAATAATGTTATTTTATTTTTACAAATGTTTGTCAATGTACAAACAATTTCACAGAAAAATAAAAAAAAATTGCACTGTGTTTACGCGTAAACGTTATCATACTGGCGTCTTGTCAGTTTTGGATTTAACAATTGTANAAAAAAAAATTGCACTGTGTTTACGCGTAAACGTTATCATACTGGCGTCTTGTCAGTTTTGGATTTAACAATTGTAGGTGTACCAATTTTTTGTGCGAGTTGCTATTAAAGATAAAGTATTTTGTTATTTACGAGCCCCATCAATGATATTAACAGCACTAAGATCCTTATAAGCAGAGGTATAAAAAAATGACCTCATATAAGGTGTAAATACATATTACATGCCAAACCAAGAAAAAAAACTTTTGTTGATGCATATTTTATATTATGAGTTATGCGATTACGGAGAATTTACTGGCGTAACATGTGCGTGAAATTACAATAAAGCATCAACTCTCTCATCGCCTCTACGCGCAAAGCACTGAACTGGCGTGCAGTCTTGCCGTCTATAACGCACCTCTATGAGACTTTCAGCGGAGACACTACCGTTTTATGACGTAATAATAAAAATAAAGCTTTGACGCACGTCCCTATTCCTTTTTTAATGTTTTGTACGGNCCTACCGTTTTATGACGTAATAATAAAAATAAAGCTTTGACGCACGTCCCTATTCCTTTTTTAATGTTTTGTACGGGAATATTTATACCTAAAAATGACAGTGAAAACACCCGTTTGAGCCACTTTCACTATCACACAAACATGATTTAGAAAGAAATGGAGGAACTGAAAAACGTATGGAGACGCGTAACGTTTCTTAAATACTATTCGTAGGTAGACTTCACTCAGAAACGTTGGACGGTTTTTTAACTAAACGTTTTCTGCTGGAGCTCTGCACATTGTTCTGTGGCCTACCCAGGCGGCCACCTTAATACAAAGAACTGGTCCTGAAATTGTTATCTTCTTTGCTTTGGTATGTTCTTTCTTTCGCCCAAACTATAACTTTGATCGAAAGGGGAAGTCCCAGAGAGATGGACTGTTATTACCTGCTTTAATAGATGTCAAAATGAAACGGTAGCCTGTGAATGCATCTTTCTGCAAGAATTCTATGCTAATGTAAAACTGCAATGCAATTTGAAGGAACTAACATTAGTTAAGTTATACTTAAGAAAACATAAAAGAAAAGGCCTCTNGTAAAACTGCAATGCAATTTGAAGGAACTAACATTAGTTAAGTTATACTTAAGAAAACATAAAAGAAAAGGCCTCTCCTACGGCGAATTTAACCCCCCTAAATGTAGTCACTGACCATCAACATGGCGTAACATCGTTCGCCAGTCAGTGCCTAATAACTTTATTGATTCTCGATCAGACCAATAAAAAAAAATTGGAATGTGATTCCCGACAACAGGATATGTNAATTGGAATGTGATTCCCGACAACAGGATATGTCGAAAACATATATACTACTTATGGCCTAAACCTATTCCTTCGTGAGTGCTACGAAATGGGTTTATTTACAGTAAATAAAAATCTATTGCAAATGGGATGATATGGGTGGGTATTCTGTGTTTTTGTATGAGGTTTTGGAGGTATGCAACTATTTACTACCAACAGCAAGCCCCGTCATGTTAAAGACAAAGGATACCACCCTGTTTGTGCAATAAAACAGGCNGTAAAACTGCAATGCAATTTGAAGGAACTAACATTAGTTAAGTTATACTTAAGAAAACATAAAAGAAAAGGCCTCTTATACGGCGAATTTAACCCCCCTAAATGTCGTCACTGACCATCAACATGGCGTAACATCGTTCGCCAGTCAGTGCCTAATAACTTTATTGATTCTCGATCAGACCAATAAAAAAAATTGGAATGTGATTCCCGACAACAGGATATGTCGAAAACATATATACTACTTATGGCCTAAACCTATTCCTTCGTGAGTGCTACGAAATGGGTTTATTTACAGTAAATCAAAATCTATTGCAAATGGGATGATATGGGTGGTTATTCTGTGTTTTTGTATGAGGTTTTGGAGGTATGCCACTATTTACTACCAACAGCAAGCCCCGTCATGTTAAAGACAAAGGATACCACCCTGTTTGTGCAATAAAACAGGCGTTCGTGACGATTTACCGCAGATTTTTAAGCTGATAACAATTCTGCATGGCAAAGGCAACAAAAACTTCCCTTTGTTGTGACATTTTTGGTCATACCATTTTCGAGATAATATCACACAAAGCCAATTCCCGTGCACCCCTGCAACTATGTGTGCTGTTGTCTCTAAAACGGCCCGACCAAAGGTGTTACAACACAGTGCCTTTTTGACGCCTTTGGCATGCAGAACTATCGTCAGCTTACTCATCTGCCATAATTCGTTACAAGCACCTACTTTACCGCAGACAGGGCGGCATCCCCTGTTTTTACCACGATGGAGCTTGCCGTCTGTAGTAAATAGTTGCATACCCGCGCACTCATCCAATAACACAGAATACACACCGCATCGTCCCATCTACAATATATATATTTTTATTTATTGTAAATAAAATTATTCTGACGAAGAACTTTCATGAGGGTATATCGCCTTCAGGAACAGTTTCAAGTCATAAGTCAGGTGTACGTTTTCGACATATTTTGTCGTTGGGAATCAGGTCCTGATTTTTTTTTTTTCGGTCTAAGTTGAGAATCACTTTGTATAAAACGCAGCATTAGCAATGCTGAGATTGGCGCACCAGGTAAAGCGCCATATATCACAGCGGTCCGTGGTATAAGCATTTTTTTTAATACAACCCGGGCCTGCTGTAGTGACGCGAAGATCCAGGCGCGGAGAGACGGGCGATGGATGGGGCAGTCGCAAGGCCGTGCCTCGATGCGCGGCGTGCTCGATATCGCAATCGACCGACACGTCGATTATTTTTCCTAACCCTCTGCTACCGCGAGGTTTCTAACTCCAGGGGCCCATCTCGGCGGCCCGGCGAGCAAGCGGAGACCCCATTTGTCGCTCGAGGACAGGCGGGCGATAACGCGTCGTCTCCGCGGGCAGGCCCAGCCCGTCTATTAGTCATCGCCCTGCGTCCAGACGATGTTGAAGGTCGGGTCGCGCGCCTTGAATCGGGTTCGTTTGGTCCCCGAGACCACCTGTGACCGTGAAGGCCGCGCAGCTTTTATTTTCACTACTGCAAGCAGTAAAATGCTCCACACACGGACGAGTAAAATTATGAACACGGTTACGGAGAATTTACTGGCGTAACATGTGCGTGAAATTACAGTAAAGTCAGCACTTCTGAAATCAACCTTTTAAAAAAAAAATTACTGCCGGTTAACTGCATGTATGTTACCATACACGCTGGCATGCAGACTGCCAGTTAAGTTGGCTGCTAATTAAATAAAATAGTTGCAATTCTTAACTACGTATTACAAGTAAAATATTAAAAATTTTGGCAAACAAATTTGGTATTTATCTGATTCATACCCATTGGAGTACGAATTGGTATATAAGAAACACATTAAGTTTCCTAACATTTCCTTTTTTTTTCCTTTGCTGACGTTTGAATAGTTATGAGGCACATGGCAACAAAAATTCTACATATGGCGGAAAGATANCTCATTGGAGTACGAATTGGTATATAAGAAACACATTAAGTTTCCTAACATTTCCTTTTTTTTTTCCTTTGCTGACGTTTGAATAGTTATGAGGCACATGACAACAAAAATTCTACATATGGCGGAAAGATNCTTTTTTTTTCCTTTGCTGACGTTTGAATAGTTATGAGGCACATGGCAACAAAAATTCTACATATGGCGGAAAGATACATAATTAGAAAAAAAAATACATCTTAGGCAAGGCTTTCAAAAGTACTCACTAGCCTATAGGTAAGGGCACCTGTATTTCGCGAAAATATTTCAGAACAAGTTGTGTTCCGAAACACTGTACTTCAGAACCACTCTCCTGATTGGATCAATTGAATTGTTACGCTTTTTATCTGTTTGCCAGCGAATCACGGGTGGTCAGTACCGGAGAAATTTAATTCTTATTCGTTCACTATGTAACAGACTCGCTTCACACGAAGACAAGCGGCCAATAGCCAAAGGAAGGCTGCAAGTGTAAATGTGCACATAGGATTTTGCAAAAAACAGGTTGCCTTTATAGGTTGCTTGTCACAGCTGAAGGCGATGATTGGGTCTTCATTACGTTGTATGTTTATTATTGGCTCAGGGTTCTCAGGAATGTGACAAATATCAGACGGACAAATAACAAAAGAAAAATTACCTGTACGTTTTTTAATTATAGCTTATCCTGATATAAATACGCGGATTTTTTTTGCAATCTGCTAATTAACTACTGCCTTTGTCACAACCTATTCTCTTGTTATATATTGTCACGTGATGTTCAGCCCTCCAAGTTCTGCATATAAACCATTGGCTTAACAGTCCTGAAAGGATTATAAAGCATGGGCGGAGCTTTAATGATGCAAGCGAAACCGACACATATTATAGCACCTAGCGTGTTTATGAATTATAATTGGATACCTGAAAAATTCACGTCATAATTAGTAAGATGCTAGGCTTCCCTGCCCTATAGCTGTTTTAGTGCAATTCGTGATTCCTGGCAACTATGTCTCGGGGATATCTCGTTTCCCCCACCTTTCCATTCCGACGCTCCTCCATACTCACCTCGTTTCACACTCCTCGGCTTTCATGACCTCGATGTTAAGAGCCGCCCAAATCTCTCTACTCCACNCCATACTCACCTCGTTTCACACTCCTCGGCTTTCATGACCTCGATGTTAAGAGCCGCCCAAATCTCTCTACTCCACTCTCCGTATAATGAATACATTTTTGTTGATATGAATGTTTTTAACTTAAATTCAAATGAGTAACTACACTCTTAAGAAACAATTCGGAAATTTACCATACCAGTGTATACGCTCAGTGAGAAAGCAGGGATGGTAATGTTTTCCCCTATACATTCACTGTAGCGTTCCTACATTTACTAAGGAAACAGTCAAATGCGTAGGGAAGTTCCCAACTTTTAATATTAGCAACGCTAAGCATTCCTATATCTGCAGCTTGATGTGTGACATTATTACCATACAGTGTAGAGGTAAAAAACTTCCATAACAGTGTAGGAAGTTTACCAGAATTTTTTTTACAGTGAAACTCCAATTTCAATGAGTATCTGTTTACTGACCGAAATCACTGTTCTAGATTTAGAGCGTTGTTCGTTTACGGTAGCTCCGCTTATATTTTGGTGATTTTGAACGTCGAATATTACCTTTTGTTCACGAATTTCTCTTCATATTATCTTGGAAGCAATTTCAATTAGCGCACACGGGCCGCATTTCTCAACCGCAGTAAAGAAATTTCCTTCCTCGCACTCTAAATTCTAAATCTGAATCAGTGAGAATTTCACTGTTTCAATCAGTAAACAGCACCTGACTGGTTCAACATATAGTTAAGTGAATTTAAATAATGAATTAGTGAAAAATGCCTGGTTTCCTTCTTTTTTTTATTCAGTAAAATTTGCCACTGATTCATCGACCATTTTTTTTCTCACTATTTTTCAGTGATTTGTTTTTTACAAAATGACCATTAACGAACACGTATCAAATTAAATAACCACTCATTAACTAATAAAATCAATAAAAAATACTTTTTAACTGGTGAGTTTCACCTTTCATAACACCATTTTACGACGCAACATGAACATTTAGTCTTTCATTCCGTTTTAAGTGTTTCCTTTCGTTTTTACGTAATTATCACGGCGTTCGGATTGAAGGGGTGATATAGGCATATTTAATATGGTGAAGTGAGTGCATCCATACATACTATTTGTTTTAACAATCCCAACGTTATTAATTATGCTTAAAACGAAAAGACAGGGCATACAAATTCAAACTACACACTTTCTATAAATAGTTATAGCACATTTTTCCCTTGGTATTAACGTTGACTTCGTAACTCAGATGGCAGGGTACCGTCTGATAAAGGAGTACGGGTATGGCATGGGTTCAATGTCAACCACTCGCACAATTTTTATTTACTTTTTTTAAATAACGGCAAATGCACAATATAAAACGTAACTTTTGGAAATATGTTTATTTGTCGTATTATTTTTTGCTAAATTCAATAAAAAAACCATATTTAATGTTTCGCACGCAGTCAGCAGTCACTTATTCAATTAATGAAATTGTTTCGCGTCACTTANAAAAAAACCATATTTAATGTTTCGCACGCAGTCAGCAGTCACTTATTCAATTAATGAAATTGTTTCGCGTCACTTACTAAATCAGTGAAATTGCTTAACTCAAACAACCAGTGGTTTTCCACTGATTCTACGTAGAGCCATTTTCACTAATTCTAGTATTCTAATTTCGCTGTGAATCTGTGGTTTTCCACCGATACGAATTTAGAGTGCATATCCCAGTATGGCATTCTATCGTAAAGGCAACGGGTGAGACGTGAAACCCATCCAAATAATTTGAAACTACAATTAGTCTGTATGGGCATACATAGGGGCATAACTCACATGTGGGTAGAGTGTAAAAACTCACCGCAGTCCACCGCCACGACTGCTGAAAGAGGCAGCACTATTTACTATTCATTAATTCTATGTTTTCCTTCTCGATGCAATCATGAACTTCATCTTTTTTTTTCTCTCTCTCTCTACGCCGCTGGAATACAATTCCCTTAAGATAGCGACAAAACAGAATGCAGCAGTTGTTCTGACAGTTACACTTTGCCCAGTTCCCGCAGAGCTGATAAGGTTAAGGGTAGGTTTTTTTAGCAGCTGANAGTTGTTCTGACAGTTACACTTTGCCCAGTTCCCGCAGAGCTGATAAGGTTAAGGGTAGGTTTTTTTAGCAGCTGAATAAACTTCTACTTATGAAATTATTGCGTTATCTATTCTAGGGACAATAATAAAAACCTGACTGTAATAAAAACCATAATTACCTTAAAGTTGTTAAAAATGTGTTACTTAAGAATATATATTACATCACTTGAATCATAAGAAGTTCCCAAACACCTTCAACACTATGCCTCAATGCGTCGTCGACTGAGCAAACTTGAAATTCGCTCTTTCTAGTTATTAAAATTTCAAGAGTATGCAAAACTGAAACGAAAATAATAAAGCATTGATACCCCTATTAACCCTTTCAGACTCACCTGAACGGATTATGCGTTTGGACACAAGAGCCGACAGGTACTAGAGGTGTCTGTTTCATGTGGTTCAGTGGCCACCACTCTGAATATAGTTGACCTAGACCCTGAACTTTGAACTTTATACAATAATTCTTGACAGCAATTTTGGAAATTAAAAAAAAAAAATATTAAACAAAACGTTGAAAAATATAACTCTGCATTATTCCGAAAGAAACAATTTTCTTCGTTCTTGCACCGCCATTCTTGTTTTACGGCTGCCATATTGAAATTTGTTGGCATCGTAATTGATTTAAACATAGAAGTATCAAAAGAAATCTAGGAAAACCGGAACATTAAAATGTTTCTTGTTGTGGTATTTGACGCCCTATTATACCTATTTGACAACAACGAAGGTGAAATATGTTAATGACAATGGAATTATGGTAAGAAATTTGAACAGTTACCACAAAACTTTAAAAAAAAAAAAATTTCTAGTTCATAATTTTTATGGTTTAATTAATTTTTAATTGATGGTCTGGACATTTCCAAACGTTGTAATAAAATTTGAGTTTATATAATTTTTATTGTAAAAAGATGTTCTACCATAATTTTTGCACTTGACTAACAAGATTCTTGAAGGCGGCATTACGTATGTTGAGAAAATACTACTTTTATGGTAGAGAAAAAGAAGCAAAAATAGTTTTGTTGTATTAGAAAATTCTGGAATTTGTTAAAATATCGAAGTATTGAACCAATTTAACGTTCGCTAACGTTAATCAGATATAAAATATATAGTTTTTTTTACAATTAATAATATNAAGTATTGAACCAATTTAACGTTCGCTAACGTTAATCAGATATAAAATATATAGTTTTTTTTACAATTAATAATATTAATAAATAGAGGGAGAAAATAGTGGATTGGTAATACCTGGTAAGAAATAGTTCTTATACAAATTATTATTACACTGAGGGCGCACGAATGCAGTGCGCTATTCCTTTGGTGTAATTACCTAGACTCGGTTAAGCTTTGTTTGTTTGCATGAGACGGAGGAGTATCTTGGAAGTAGAACTTAAGCAGTGCTTCAGAAAAGTTGGAAGTAATCGTGAATGGATAGAGATCTGAAAAATTCGCGGATTCATTTCGAGACAAGCTAGAATTCAAAACACGGGTGTTAATAAAATGTCAACCATTGGTCCACGCGGTGTTTGACACCTCCTGGAGAAGGCTGGCCCAATCTTCGCCTTCCGCTGTGACGGCAGACAACCAATGTGCAGTTGATATCTGCATATCTGTACATAATACTATGGAGTATAGCCTGCAGGTCATTGAACTCGCGAATTTTTCAGGTCTCTATGAATGGACTATAGTAATATTTATTCCACTCATGCTGGGATGAAAACGAGATTCCTGATGGGAGAGTCTGGCAGAGGATAAATTTTAGCGCCAGCCACGCTACCACCGCTGTCGTCGTACAATTGGCGGCACTGTCGTCGGGTGGCAGAAAGATGTTCAAACCATAGACCAAATATGAGGTAGACAGATTTTTCGTCTTCTGCTCATGCACTTAACACTGATCTACACTACACCAGTACAACTGCCAATGTCACATGGTCAACAGTGATAAACGTATTTGTTTATACCTTATTTTTCATAAAATAAGCCTTTCTTTATGTGAATAAAGTACTTTTACGAATTTGAATTTAATGAAATTGCACAAAAAATGCTTAGCAGAAGTATACAAACGTCTCAAAGCACTGTTTACGTAAACAGTGTTCTAAACTCAAATGCTATCCACGTCGTTCATGACAGTCGTGTTGGAAGGAAAGCAGTCACTAGGGGTCGCGGTGGTGTCGTGGTTAGACTACCCACCTACAACCAAGGCGAACCGGGTTTGATTCTTTGCGGGGTCACTCCCGGATTTTCGCATGTGGGTATCGTGGTCGTCGGGGTTTCTCGAGGATCTTCCGTTACCCCCGTCCTTGCATTCTGGCGCTACTCCATACTCACCTCGCTTCACCCTCATCGGCTTTCAAGACGCCG
>NQII01000299.1:121195-188296 GCA_002778355.1 Clitarchus hookeri | reverse complement strand
AAATAGATATTTAAATATGGCTTTAAGGGCGCTAGTTACAAAAAAATTTCATTATTTTATATTTATATGAAATACCGTTCAACTTGTAGACATTACTTGTAAGTTCTCTTTCCTGGCATTAAATAAATTAAGGTCCTATAGTTTCTCCACCACTGATCTCAAAATCACAATGTTAATGGTTTTGGTAAGTGCAATAAAATAAACGAAAATATTTACAGAAACATTTAACAAGGGTGACTGAAAGGTTGTATTTTAATTCAATTTAAGGCATGTTTAGCAAGATTTATTTTACGAAAAAATTGTAGACAGCTGCAATATATGCTAACATTCCCATATTTGAGAAATTCAAAAAAATAACGAATTTAATAGTGTGATTCGAAAGATTTCTTGATGTAACTAATAGTATCTCATTTCAATGTGAATTATCTCATTTCAGCGAGTGAGTTAGCTTTTGTTATTTGTACTTCCTATATACTCGTACACTTAATTGTAATTTTGAGACGCCATTATACAAAAAGTACTGCGTTTTAAAATTTTTATGTGAGAAAATAGTACTTGCAAGTAATGCCTACAACTTGAACAGTATTTCGTACAAATATGAAATAATGTATTTTTTGGTGAACTGTGCCCTTAAGAATGTAGTGTAGCAGGACTGTATTTGCGTGTCAGAGGCCTAGAAGCGTGGTAGCGTTAAGGGCGACCCAGGAATNTGAATGTAGTGTAGCAGGACTGTATTTGCGTGTCAGAGGCCTAGAAGCGTGGTAGCGTTAAGGGCGACCCAGGAATGCGCATTTCATGCCTCATCGACTCTACGTCCAAGGCAACGGATTGGCGTGCAGTCTTTCCGTCGGCAACTCGTCTATATGCCATATTTTGTTACGTAGGAACAAAACTTAAAATATGATTCACGTCAGTGTTTTTGCTAATACTTATACCTGAGTTTTTATGGCAAATTTTTATTTTGAAACCTCTTGTTTTACTCATTTTCAGTAGTTAAAAGTACATTATCAGAGTCGGGAATAGAAAACTGAATCTTAGTCTTCGGACGTGAAAAGTTTCTGAAATACTTTCAATAAGCAGGCGTCACTCAAAATCATCATGTGTTTTTGATGAAAGATTTTTTTACTGAAACATTTGCTGTAAGTAATTATTCGCACATTTACCACATCATTGTATACCGGTGACGTGTGGTGAACTGTTGCAAGGTAAGTTTTTTTTTCCTCTGTGCTATACTTATCGTTTGCTAGTTTACGCATCGGTCACTTAAGCGTAGTAGTGCAGTTGACGTCACAGCACGTGTGAAATGGGTGTTTCGCCGCTCTCTCGTGAGTGGCCGCAATACATTAAGTTTCTCCCGGCTCCACTTTGGTTACTGGTTACTGCTGCGTGCGCTGAGTGTGTACAGCACTGAGCAAGCACCAGCTTACCTTGCAACACTTCACCACACGCCGCTGTTGTATACGTATAGTGAAAGATGGCAAATCGTAAAGATTTTTTTTCCCACACATCCGCGGTAACGTTCCCACATTTGCTCAGGAAACAGTCAAATGCATAGGGAAGTTCGGAAATTTGTATAGTAGCTATGCTAAACATTGCTCTATTTGCAGCCTGGTGTATGACATTATTTCCATACAATGTATAGGTTAAAATCTTCCATTGCAGTTTAGGAAGTTTACCNTTGCAGCCTGGTGTATGACATTATTTCCATACAATGTATAGGTTAAAATCTTCCATTGCAGTTTAGGAAGTTTACCGGAAATACTTTTACAGTGTTGCTTACCTTTTCGCTAGAATTCTTTGATTACCAGTTAATAAAGAAAAAATAGTTTTCTGCAGTGGTGGACGTCGAGTTTTTTTGCGAAGCATACTAATGTTTATTCCCTACTACACGTGGCAGGAGCCACAATCAACAGTGCGTTCAGGAGGAAACCGAACGTACTTCGGCCACTTACGAACTAGCAGCGGGGCAACCACTACATACTACGTGGTTTGACTTCGGCTGTTGAAATAATTTTTATAATCCATTCACGGTTACTTCCAAATTTCTGAAGACTTAATAAAGTTCTACTTCCAAGAATATTCATCCACCTCATTCAAACAGAACTTAACCGAGTTTAGAAAATTACACCCAAACGACAGTGCACCACATTCGTGTGCACTCAGTGTAATAATATTTTACTTAAGAACTATTTCTTACTAGGCATTGCCAACACACTTATTTTCTCCCTGATTTTATTCGTATTAATTATAAATGAAATATTATAATTTATAGATACAATATAACTAGATCAATTTAATAAAAAAAATAAGGTGTTTTTATGTTAACAAAAGCATAACACGCCTGTGATACATAACATATTTAGGAGACAACCAAACACGTCGTACGGGGGGTGATTTTTGAAAGGTTCGATTCAAAAAGTGTGAAGAAACCGCCGTATACTATAGTGGCTGATGTGTATTTAGTTGATTGATTTGGCAGCAAGCTACAGTTATTTATACACTTGAGCCACTACCATTGGTTTGCTGGCTGCTTCCGTAGTACGAAGCCTTTGTACTGGGTTGTTCAGGACTTGGTAACATTGTTGTTCTTTGTTTTCTACTAGCTCACAGTTACACAGGGCTTGCCTGGAGAGCTGCCACCATATCTCGATAGTACAATAAAAGAATGAGCTATAAAGTATAAGCTATCATGCCACCATAAGAAATATACTCGCGGCTCTTCTGATCTTTAAACTAGGCAACAACGAAGAATGGTGACGAACAAACAGTTAGTAAACTGTTCAATGTTAATTGAGCACTTTTGAAATCAATTTTTAATGTAATTGCTCCTACCTGCCTATATTAACAGGGCACACTGACTGGCATGAGCCCGGTAAAGTTGGTTCCATTTCTTAATGCAGGATTAAAAGTGTTTGGTAAACATTTGTGAGTACTGGAAGAGATTACTTTGCTTTCTGTATATTTAGGTGTAAGAATGAGCGAATTTGTAATACATATATTTATCTAATAATTCCACAGTTTCACTTTACCCATGCATGGATAAAGTGGTCAGCCCCACGGCAATGTTATTTTAACATATACAGAGTGATTCTAAAATCATGGGAAAAACATTGAGGGGTGGTAGAGCTCACTAAAACAGACAATTATTGTATAGGAATATATGGGCGGAAGTGAGGCGTTGAGGCACAAACACAAAAACATAACACATTAACGGAAACATAAAATGTTCATTAGAAGCATACTTAACGAGTGATTCCGTACAGAAAATGTTAAAACCGTTGCTGGAAATGTATCCACCAACAGTCACGCATGCTTGGCGACCTCTACATATGGCGTGATTGGCTGACAATGGTGGCGTGCGTGAAATACCCGGCGTATTTGAATCTGTTCGCCAATCACTCCACCGACGCTACCAAGCTTGCATTACTGTCGGTGGTAGCAATTTTGAGCAATTATTATAAATATTGCTGTAAAAAGGCATTTAGCGGCGACGTTGTAAATAAACAATGTGTTGCATTTCATGTGTTATTTTTGTGATTGTGCCTCAACGCGTCACTCCCGCCCATATATTCCTATGCAATAATTGTTTGTTTTAGTGAGCTCTACCACCCCTCAATGTTTGTCCCATGATTTTAGAATCATCCTATAGAGGAAGAATACACAATATGCATACTAGCAGAGCTTTTTAAAGTGTTCAGTTATCCGAGAACAGCCTATATATTGCAACAGTTCTCGATCACAACCATCGAGAAATGAGGATGGAGTCAAAATTTCGTTCATAGGAACAGACTTTCTCGTAGGGCCAAAACAAATTGTTGACTACAATCTTGGAGAGCACAGGTAGATTATATGCTCCATTAAAAAGTTATTTAAGGTTTATTTTAATTAGCAGGAACGAGAAGGATTAAACCACGCAGAATGGTTTGGCCCGGGAATCAGGCCGCTGTCCTCCCGGAAGCGAGTCCAGTTTGAAAAGCTTAGTATTTAACTGCCAAACATTTTACATAAGGTAACTGATAACACAGAAAATTATTGTAAGACAACATGGTTAAAAGTGCGTTTATATGATGCTGAATACTTATGAAATTAAAATATTTTTAACTTGATATCCCATACGAAACCTAACCGGCAAATTTCTTTCGCGTTAGAAACATATAAAGTACCATCATGCTTCACTTCAAGAAAATCAAGAATATTTCAGGGCACGTACAGTAGTCTACAGCCAATATTCATCCAGAGACGTTTGAAATACGCGGTAAGTACTTAAAAATTACTAGGTATTTCTGGTGAATCTCAGTAATAGCAGAAGTGTTTCACCATTATCCACACCAATGCTGTTCTTGCAGGTAGAAATTAATCCTGATATCCAGGCAGTCTTGCAGTGGTACATCCAGTCAAAATGTTTTCAAACGTACTCGAAAACTGAAGTAGTAAAACGCTAAGCAAAATAAATAAAAACTAATGAAAATGTCTCAACATACTGAGTACCAATTATTGAGGTGGCTGGATTCTGATTTTCAAGTTCGCTNACTGAGTACCAATTATTGAGGTGGCTGGATTCTGATTTTCAAGTTCGCTGTATGTATGTAGGTCTTCTCGAGACGCAAACAGCGATGACCTTATAAATTCAAACCTCTATAATCAAATTTATGAAGCATAAGAGCTGTACCATATTTAAATTNTGGGCGGAAGTGACGCGTTGAGGCACAAACACAAAAACATAACACATTAACGGAAACATAAAATGTTCGTTAGAAGCATACTTAACGAGTGATTCCGTACAGAAAATGTTAAAACCGTTGCTGGAAATGTATCCACGCATGCTTGGCGACCTCTACATATGGCGTGATTGGCTGACAATGGTGGCGTGCGTGAAATACCGGGCGTATTTGAATATGTTCGCCAATCACTCCACCGACGCTACCAAGCTTGCATTACTGTCGGTGGTAGCAATTTTGAGCAATTATTATAAACATTGCTGTAAAAAGGCATTTAGCGGCGACGTTGTAAATAAACAATGTGTTGCATTTCATGTGTTATTTTTGTGTTTGTGCCTCAACGCGTCACTCCCGCCCATATATTCCTATGCAATAATTGTTTGTTTTAGTGAGCTCTACCACCCCTCAATGTTTGTCCCATGATTTTAGAATCATCCTATAGAGGAAGAATACACAATATGCATACAAGCAGAGCTTTTTAAAGTGTTCAGTTATCCGAGAACAGCCTATATATTGCAACAGTTCTCGATCACAACCATCGAGAAATGAGGATGCAGTCAAAATTTCGTTCATAGGAACAGACTTTCTCGTAGGGCCAAAACAAATTGTTGACTACAATCTTGGAGAGCACAGGTAGATTATATGCTCCATTAAAAAGTTATTTAAGGTTTATTTTAATTAGCAGGAACGAGAAGGATTAAACCACGCAGAATGGTTTGGCCCGGGAATCAGGCCGCTGTCCTCCCGGAAGCGAGTCCAGTTTGAAAAACTTAGTATTAAACTGCCAAACATTTTACATAAGGTAACTGATAACACAGAAAATTATTGTAAGACAACATGGTTAAAAGTGCGTTTATATAATGCTGAATACTTATGAAATTAAAATATTTTTAACTTGATATCCCATACGAAACCTAACCAGCAAATTTCTTTCGCGTTAGAAACATATAAAGTACCATCATTCTTCAAGAAAATCAAGAATATTTCAGGGCACGTACAGTAGTATACAGCCAATATTCATCCAGATACGTTTGAAATACGCGGTAAGTACTTAAAAATTACTAGGTATTTCTGGTGAATCTCAGTAATAGCAGAAGTGTTTCACCATTATCCACACCAATGCTGTTCTTGCAGGTAGAAATTAATCCTGATATCCAGGCAGTCTTGCAGTGGTACATCCAGTCAAAATGTTTTCAAACGTACTCGAAAACTGAAGTAGTAAAACGCTAAGCAAAATAAATAAAAACTAATGAAAATGTCTCAACATACTGAGTACCAATTATTGAGGTGGCTGGATTCTGATTTTCAAGTTCGCTGTATGTATGTAGGTCTTCTCGAGACGCGAACAGCGATGACCTTATAAATTCAAACCTCTATAATCAAATTTATGAAGCATAAGAGCTGTACCATATTTAAATTAGATTACTTTCAAGAGCGTAAAAAGCTTAAATGTACAGAATACGTATGACTACCTATTTCTGAACCGCTTGATGTAGGTTTGCCATTGTGAACGAATTAATAATATACTTACGCAATAACGTAATATCCATGTTGAAATAGAACACTCAATATGGTTAATCCCTATGGCGTAGATATAAGTGAACAATTCATTAAGTTAAGTTAAAAATACATTATCTATATAAACAAAAGATTCTCATGTAATATGTGTGTACTAGATACGGAAGATATTCTCCTCTGAAATTCCTCACTGTAGCTCCTCCTCGCGTGTGTTTTAATTTTTGATACACACAGAAACAAAGAACATGAGACTTGCGATAAAATAAATACAAGTTTTGTAAACGTGAATGTTTATTGACAGTGAATTTGGTTTGGGCACGAAAGTTGCGGTGTGACCAGCTACAAATATGTTACAAAAAAAGCACACGCAAATTAACGGGCATTGATATGCGTGAGAGTATACCAGACACCACTCTATAAAAGGTGTTCATCTCGTGTTGTTATTGATGTGGCTGTGGTTATTTCGACTGCAGCACGAAATTAATCCAGTCAGTTTTATTATGAAATGTGTGCAGTTACGGGCACCAATTTCTATTTTCAAGGGTGGTTTCAAAAGTGCTTCTCAAGGACTACGATGGATGAATTTCCAAAATATAAAATAAAATACTGGATTTTAACTAATTAATATATATTATATGGGGTTTGATTTAATTAACAAAATATCTTATACAGCTGTAGTGCAAAGTAAAGTTTACAAATAAAAAATTATTAACTATTTTTCGAATAACAACTTTTATAAACTTTAAAAACGTACGTGTGAAACAAATAACTGTTTTAAAATATACCACATTGTATTATCTAAAATTCTATAATAAAAATTTTAAAAACTTAATTTTAACAAAAAAAAATTTTTTTCAGCATACATAATTTGCTTAAAAAATGCATTTTTNAAAAATTTTAAAAACTTAATTTTAACAAAAAAAATTTTTTTTCAGCATACATAATTTGCTTAAAAAATGCATTTTTATTTAAGATGTGAATTTTAATAATATAGAATTTTCAAACAATTATTTGTAGTTTAAATTCCTAAACTTAAATATAAAAGTTAGCAATTTTTAAATTGAAAACTATGGACGGCATTAAGTATTGCAGTATGTGATACGCACCAGCATTCAAATATCTTGTCAACACAACTAACACCATTAATATATATTAAGTAGTTCTGTTTCTGTTCTTGATTATCTGTTTAGGGTATTCGNTGTCAACACAACTAACACCATTAATATATATTAAGTAGTTCTGTTTCTGTTCTTGATTATCTGTTTAGGGTATTCGAATACTGCAAGACCTTCCCATACTGGCACTTAATGCGCCCGTCCACCTTAATTAACCGCAAGTGGAAATATCTGCAAAGCATCTTCCCTCGCAGGAATTTTTTGCCTTTTGGCGCTGCCGCATTCTTAGACATCCCTGGACCCAGAGGGCGTGGGACCCGAGCGGAATGCGTCAACTTCTAGCCACCGATAACGACGCTTCGCCGAAGAAACAAAAGAAAAACGAGTGCCGTAGGTGCGAGGTGGCATTGTGCTGCCACGGTGTCAACTGTGATGATATCTGGCGAGCAGGCAACTGTCGAGAATAAATTCGAGCGGAATCTTCTTCGCGGATGCTGGGAAATAATAAACGCTCGTCTTGTCTGATGAAATAAATACATCGCTTTCCAGATCAGTTCTATTCGTAAACGGCGCGGAGCGTGTAAGTGCTGCAACAGCTGGACAAATAAATTCACTCAGCGCACCTAGTGAAGGTTTGCGTCCTCGGAGTCAAACTGTCACGGACGAAATCTTACAACATTAACTACTCTCTTTGCGGTGCCTAGCACTTTAAGCGGTATGTGTCGAAACATTCTCACTATAACATTTTCTGAACAGGAACCTCAGTGACCGCTGAAAAATTGTTTCATGAAAGTTACCTAGTATTTGCGTTCTGAAAGTCTCCCTAGTCGTTCATAGCGGCTTATGAAACAAGTGACGGCAAAGGTAGTTCTTGACGATAGAAAAGTGGGCTATCTCTTGATGGATGTGTATACTTATATTCCCGAGTAGTTTGAAATACTACGTCGATTTTCTAATAATTTTCCAGATTAACGCGAATGACTGCACAAATCATCTCGTAAGTAACGAAGGAACTATCGGAAGATATGGACACACAGACTCATTTTTGCAGTCAAAGATGTAAAACCAATTAAATAATTCTGCTCTCTTAACATATACTAAATTATTTTCGTTCTGGTAACCTCGTTTTCGTCTACGTCTTCGCTTAAATTATGTGAACTGTGGGGAGAGCGGTATAGGATATCTGGGCCCGGCTAGAAAGGCTTTGTGTCCTCTGACACTCGCGATATTTTCGGAAAAGTCTCCCTCCTGGGTTTTTNTCTGGGCCCGGCTAGAAAGGCTTTGTGTCCTCTGACACTCGCGATATTTTCGGAAAAGTCTCCCTCCTGGGTTTTTGAACGCAGTCGGAGACAGTCCAAAAGAACTCACCTTTTTTTTTTCTCCTTTTATAATCGCGGTGGGATCGTGCTAAGTGGACAGATCTTGGAGGGTCACCACTTTAGGCNTCTGGGCCCGGCTAGAAAGGCTTTGTGTCCTCTGACACTCGCGATATTTTCGGAAAAGTCTCCCTCCTGGGTTTTTTGAACGCAGTCGGAGACAGTCCAAAAGAACTCACCTTTTTTTTTTTCTCCTTTTATAATCGCGGTGGGATCGTGCTAAGTGGACAGATCTTGGAGGGTCACCACTTTAGGCAACGTCGTCGAGACAATGGGTCATTATACCTCCGCGGGCCGAAACTTTTATTGCGAGGCCATAAGTCACCGGGGAGAGCGGGCAACGTCAACTGGCGGACAGCAGCGGGTGTGTTCCGATATGCGCACCGCCGGGAACCAAGGAGCAGTCTCGTGACTGGAACAGTTGAAATACACGTAGCCCTCTAGCGTTAGGTCGGAGCTTGGAATTAAAAGCTCCGTCTGGCTGGCGCATCAAGTGCTGCGCAGTGGTTCAATAGAAAACGCGTGATTAAAAAAACTGTTGGTTATTTTGATGTTGTGTCTGAACACGAAAAGCATTTAAGAAACTTTGTATGCCCCAATACAATTTTAAAGTTCTCATTTCAACTTCAATGATTATAATTTTTTTTATACGTGAAAATTGTTAAAACAGATGTTTTCAGAATCGTTTGGTGGGTAAATAAAATTTTCTCACGAATATCATAACACCTTAGCTCGGAAGCCAAAATGCATATTTTGTGTTTTTGTTAAAAGCTCTGCCGGAAACAAAATAAATTATTTTGTTTACAATATTTCACCGTGTATAGCTACATTAGTATGCGTGTTAGTTGAACGTCTGTTTGTTCGTTTTTAAGTTTGAAACAAGGGAGATCAAAGATGGTCGTTGATTGGTATAGCAGTTTCTTGGAGAGAAAGAAGCTTGATAATCTACAAACGCTTTAAAATTGAGTAGATCTTCATTGCTGCATGTATTACTTGTATCCCTTTTTGATATATCTTATGTTAGAAACAGAGAATTTGAACGAATGTATTCGTTGATAAATAAAACAATTTTCCGCAACCGAACTTCAAAATCTAATAACACATTAAATTTTAAAAAAATTTAACTGCTATATGTGTTATTGCATTCCTGTCAGTCCTCTTTTATATTTTATTGAAGTATATGTTCAGTGTAGCAAATTCATGACGAAAGCATTTACAAACTAACGTATCAAGTAAAAAAAATATTGTACACAATTTTATTCACTAATTGATGGAAAGTATAGTAAATTTACGCTACTTTCCGTAAATCTGTAGGATTATTTTTTGTTTATTTTTTATAGATTCACTAAATTATTTTTATTACAGTAAATAAAGCTTCTGCAAGTTTCCTAAGCAATACGAATCATTTTTTACTAGAATTTTCCGCACAATGAACTTATCTAGTTCATATTCATTACTTCACCAACGATTTGACATCAGACTCATTTAACAGTCAAATGTCATGTTTATTTCCTAAAAATAAACAACACTCACTGTTCACAACGTTGAATAACCTGTCTTACCTGCTCTTTGAGTTATTCTGTATATTAAGCATTGTTTGTTTAGACGCGTTCGGATTGCTTCCTGTCAGCATCAAACAGTCAACATGTTTGATGTTTATCGCCTTCATTATTCACATTCACATTCAGACATGTGTGTACACTCATGAATGGCTTATACTACATCCATTCCAAAGTGACAGCTTGTATTACTCCGCCTGACCGCATACTTGGAAGCCATAGGCTGTTCACAGTAAAGTAAACATTTCCGAAATAAACTGCTGAAAAAAATCACTGCCTTTTAACTGCACATGTGCTACCGTACACACCAGCGTGCAGGCTATGGGCTATTCGCGGTTATTTTAAACTTTTCTGAAGCCTTGCTGAAGTTATGTTTCCAGGATATTTCTCCACCTATGCAAATAAAGCTTAGAAAAATCTGGAAAATTACACCAAAGACAGCACACCGCATTCGTACGCACTCAGTGTAATAATGACTTCCATATTAACTATTGCTTAGTAGGCATTGCCAACATACCTATTTCCTCCCTGTATTTATTCGTATTAATTATGAATGAGAGATTATAGTTTATAGATAAAATATAAGCACTAGTTCAATTTAACTTACTATGAGGTACTTTTATGTTTACACAAGTATAAAACGCTTGTAATACCTAGGAAACAACCATACACCTCATAAGTACATGGGGTGATTTTTCAAAAGTTTGTTTCAAATAGTGTGAAGAAACCGTGAATAGACTATATCAGTTAAGTTGGCAGCAAATTAAGTAAAATAGTCCTAAGTATTGACGTTGTTTTGCAAGTGTAAATTTCAAATTTATGGCAAATCAAGTTGATGTTTATTTCTTTATACACATTACGGTAAGAATTGGTCTTTCATTCACGGACGTTTAGAATCGGGGTAACTTAGTCGGTTTTTGCCCAGCCAAGCAAAAAATGTCTTCTCACATAGACACGTGACCAATAGCCAAAGGAAATATGCAAGTGTGCATGTACGAAGTTGACATCCACCAACCCCAAAATTGGAATCTTTTCGAGAAAAAACGGTGGAAGTAATCACCAGATATTGGGGCTGACTCCCAGAGCTGATTTATATTTACTTTTCTTCGAACTTCATTAAAAAAAATGGCACTGATTCAGGATATTGGCATCTCGATGTTGTTGCTTCAACTCCTCATCTCTTTGAACTATTCCTTCCTAAATTCTCTTACGTATCATCATTAGAGATTATGGAAAATCGCGATAATTTGTTGAGCCAACATACCTCCCATAACATTCTAATTTGTTCATTCTTTCATGATTGTATGAACAAGGTTCTAACTCGGCTAAGTTGTTTGCAGACCAGTCAAAAACTTTCTGCCTTATAGCATCAGAATCCTCATTGACCCAGTGAAATGGGGTAGTAGCTTCATACATGCATTACCACCAATAAGGAAATAAAACTGTCGGACATGTGTACAGTACGTTGAATCCTAGCAAACAGCCAACTTTTCCCGCGATAAACCGTCATCTCTAATAATCATGAATCTTCCAGGTATTTCGTGCGCTGTTTCATTCGGCAATAAGCAAGACTCCACAATCCCTTGTGCATTCCAGCATCAGTTAGTAGTCCTTTGGCTGTTAATCTACTTCAACACTTGCAACAATATGCTCGAGTGTACAACGAGCTACGCTAAGAAGATACATTTCTCTGCGACTCAATAAAAATCCGTATGGATGTTGTTCCATTGATTCTTAATGCTTGCCAGGATCTGAAAAGAAATCCATAGTGCATCAACACTTATTATCGCGAATAACAATAATTTTAAAACAACTCAAATGAATGATAAAGATTGTACTATCTGTTACATAGTGATGATATTTGATTGGTAGACAATAAACTCGCACTCCATTGCCAGACAGCCAGCCAGTAATAAACTTTACTCAGTTGAGTAAGTGTATCAAATGCGGCAAGAACCAATAATAACAGAGACCCACAGAAATGGTGTTCCTATAACAATGGATATAAGTGATATAGTTAGCTTGTCATGCATGCCAGTAAACGTGTACAGAATTAAAAGGGTCAACCCCAGACCAGATAGCGTAGGATTTGGTCCTTGTTTCCTTTGTAGATTCCTTATTTGTTGAAAGTCGTCCGGGGTGTGTCTTCATACTGTGGTCCAATCGAAGCATAAGCTCATATACAAATGTGATTGAAGTTCAACTTGCTCTTAAATACATTTCCGGGTGTCTGATCATCGTACAAATATAGGTGTGAATATTTTGTGAAGGCGAAAAAAAAAAAGAAGTGACTCAGCCGACGGCCTATTTCCAGAAGCATTAGCGTTGGTTGCGACTGGAACGAATAGCATGCGTAGTGGGATGGTGTTTGTAGGCCTACGCATCTCGACATGAGCGTCGATTGATCTGCCGAGGAGCACAGCGTGAGAAGGGAGGGGCAAAA
This sequence comes from Clitarchus hookeri, assembly GCA_002778355.1. Lineage (NCBI taxonomy): Eukaryota > Metazoa > Arthropoda > Insecta > Phasmatodea > Phasmatidae > Clitarchus > Clitarchus hookeri. The sequence continues at coordinate 175,567 of NQII01000299.1, read as the reverse complement.
GCACTCGACGACAGCTGGCGGACTGTCTGTAGAAAGAGGTTCCGTCATCGACCACCCAAATGGATCTTCGCCGGCGGCCACCCCAGCTGACGAGGGTCGATGACAGGGTTTCCTAATCCCGGCTATTACTGAACGTTGCATTTAGGTCGGCATTGTTTTTACTTCGGGATTCTTGCGCTTCCCGAAACTAGAGCGCTGCCGACGTCAGCGAGTCGCCAGTCGTTGCCGTAGGTTCCGGGTTCGAGTCTGGTTTAAGGGGGACCTTCTCCCGACATGTTGGATTCTTGGTTTTTTCTAGCTTGTTTACATTTCTTAACAGAAAATTCCGAAAGTATCCTTGTACCCAACTAGACATTGACCCTATGCAGACAGGAGTTAACATAACGACATGACTGCGAACTGGTATTTATGTCGCAATACTGGGTTTGACAAATTTTGGCGGATTTTATATTATGACGTAGGCCTAACTATGAGTCCGTAATTCTCTTGTCTTGTCAGGAATCAGTACCACTACGGACATAGCTGTTCCGTAAGTAGCTTATTAATACTTCTGCCCGATGCAGACACGTCAAAACTCTATAACTGGCTGTTGCTTAAGCAACATAGCCGACCTCCCGTGGAGCAGTCGGTTGGTGCGCTGCCGGTCTGTGATGCGGGAGCTTTTGCGTTCGAATCCTGGGTAAGGCATGGGTGTTAGTTTAAGTAAGGTCATGAGCTAGCTTATATGCCGTCCCCTGATAAGCCTTCAGGCATAACACCGGGGGACGTTTAAGCCCTTTCCTATACAATACATAAGCAATACAGAAACAAAAACCTTTATCATAAGCTTTAATAAGTACTTTTTCGAACAAGAAATTCCTTCTGTTGCAACAGATGAAATTACAATGATTGTAGTAGCTCATTTAAGTAACATGTATTTTGTAACCAGTCCAGTGGCTTAACGATATATCTAATAACAATTTTGTAGCGAATGCATTAACAAAATACACGTCTATGTTTCACAGTATTTTAGGACATTTTAAGACAAATATCACGTATGAATATTTCAAAGCTTTACAAAACTAAAATTTCTTATGTGGTACGCATACATATTTCGTTTTATACACAGATTTAGTCGGATTTATGTATGTGTGTTGGAGAGGAGGGGGTAGTTGGTTATGACTCCATAACCACCTTCTTTGTCACCTTTTTTGTCTAGGAAATCACATATAACTTGTTTGAAATTACTTAAGTACGTACTTCGCAAAGCCTGTTTAGGGCATTTTTTTGCACATTATTATCCTTCCTCCAAACGTAAAATTAGTATTGCTGTGGATCTCATTAATTTATTTATGCGTCTATCAAGAGAAACTGTGAAGTTATTAGGTACGTAAATACATTATTAATTTTGCATATTATTATTCTTATGCGTATAAAATCAACCGAGAACAGATTAAATAATTGCACTGCTCATGACATTCAATCGCTACTCTTATTAAGTGCGACGTTAAGACAGGGAAATACTTTATCCACAACGCTTCCAACTTTAATGGGAGTGTGCTAGGTAAAACTATATTTGCAGTGAGAAGGAGGTTTTCTATCAAGGGATTGATTTCTATGCCCTCAATATACGAAACAGATATTCCAGTGGCATCTGCCAATTTATTTTATACTATGCTTGTAGTGTTTACTTTTTTATTTTAAAATTAATTTATTTCGTTAACTCATATTTTACCTGACGCGCTATGAAAGGATAACATGTAAGTTTAAATTGAAATAGCTACATAGCAATATATGTGTTAATTGCGGTAACACATAATATAAAGATAAAATTATTTATTGTGAGCCAACCAATGCACAAGTGAGGAACCTTGTAAATGCATGTTTGGTCGTGAAGTCCACTAAACCCCTCTGCCAAAGTAACTTCTGTAATTGGAAATTCTTCTGTTACTTTTACGTATAGTGTATATAATGTAAAATGATAAATGATACCAGAAGCAATAAAAGAGCTTCAGGCATACAGATAATTTACACTGTCCCAACCGCAGTTACATTTGTTAGCCTGTGTCAGTTTCTAGGAAAGGGGAATCATTGTTCGGCGGTGTTTTATTTATTCTAAGAAATCGTCATGCTGCACTATAAATCGTGACTTCTACTGATTGCCATCTTACACCACTCTCCAGCAGCCAGCTTTGTCTGAACAATAACTCACCATCCATGCGTATTGCATTAACATTATTGAAAACTTCGGCCAGTGTCCTACGAATATTCCAATAAATAACATTTTTGAGTGATGTCCGCATTTACAAGGACCACGTGTTACTCCAGCAATCATGTCGTTTCATTCTAGTTAATTACATTTTCTCGCTAAATGTTGGGAAGACTTAAAGAGGAACAACAATGTAAATGAAGATGTTTCCGAAGATAGTTCTAGCCGAGACCTGAGGGCGTAAGTCATAATTTTTTATTCTCGAGTTGCTATTCAAGTTGTTCGTAGCTTACTAAATCCATAATTTCAGATCGTCTCAAAGGCACGCCTACATAGAGTGATTTTGCGCATTTGAGGCACACAAGCAAGGGAGCAATAAGGGCGACACTGAGATATACTTCAACTCGTCCATTGCCTCCATGAGCAAAAAGCTGAACTAAAACGCATTGTTTGGTCATGCTGGGTATTAACTGTGTGCATTTAAGCGACGACCTTATTATTACATTGGCGTTAAACCTGTAGCAAGGTACAATGCAGTCCTTTATACAAGTTTTGCAGATGCGTATGAAGTAGATATATTACAAGATATGACAGTTTTAAATATACAACTTATGTCTACGCTAAAGAGTTTCAAAATAATGTTGGCAGTTTGGGAAATGTGGCCAAAAGTCACCAGGTATTTGTTGATGTTGGTTCCTAGGCGCTGGCCTTTTAATTAATAGACTACCGCATCCCTCTTTGCTGTTATTACAGTGTTAAACCTTTGAGGGAGGTTCTCCGCTAAGTTCTGATAATCGACTGACGGAATTTGTTTTATGTCTTGCTGTAGCACAATGAATTTTTGACGTTTACCTGTTAATCTAGCGGGTATCGCACACAAGCAATGCTCCAGCAAATCCCGCAGAGGCCAATTCGGGGCTTTGAGTGGGCCAGGTAAGCAGACTCGCCTGATTGTCTTGGAAATAAGACGCAACTGACGTTGCTTTATGGCCAGGAGAATTATCGTGCTGATACTAGGAAGGGTCTATCCTAAACTGTTGCCATAAGGTGAGAAGCATTTTACTGTCCAAAAAAATATTGGAGCATTTCCGAGTTTAACATTCCATAGAATAAAACTAATGTGCCAAATCCAAACCGAGAGAAACCGCCCACATAGTTGCAATACAGCCACTAACATTTCACCTCGAAAAAAAAAAAAACACATTCAGGTAAACACCGTTCGCCAGCCATCCGCCAGGTCAACACACGTCCATTCGAGTGCCAGATAGAGTACCAAGCGACATCATTACATAGGACCTTCTACTGATCTACAGTCCACTGACGATGTGGTCTAACCACTTCGAACGAAGCGTCGTATTGGCGTGTGTAATCAGTGTCTCGTTCTTGGCAGTGCCACGACTGATAAAACCAAGTGCTATCATCTCCTAGCGGAAATACCTACCTTAGAATGGTCTCTATACCTAAACTGCGACTGAAGACTTCTGCAAAACGTTTGGTACAACACTCTTCAAGAGTTCGTCGGTACTGTTTAGGAAGTTTATCAGGCCCACCAGAGCGAAACTTAAGGCTAATGGCTTAAATGACGTTCCCACTTGACAGAGACATCACTGACGTTGAACCGAGGCACGTTTAATTGTTGATAAATATTTCTAACAGAAGGTTCCGATTTACGGGACCCTACAATCATGCCATTGGTGGATTAGTGATGCTAGTAAGAAATAGTTCTTATGCAAAATATTATTACATTGGGTAAGCACGAATGCCGTGTGTCATCCCTCTCATGTAATTTTCTAAACTAGGTAAAGCTTTGTTTTCATGAATCGGAGGAATATCCTGGAAGTATAACTTTAGCAGGGCTTCAGAAAAGTTGGAAATAACCGTAAATGGAACATAAAAGGTATCTTAACAAAGCCAATAATACTGTAACTTTTGAAATATCTGCTTCTGAGGGTTTACGTTCCCGAATTCGCTTCCCATGTTGTCTGGACTTTTACTGAAGTGATAAATGTACACTCTAAGAAATTATTCGGAAATTTACTAAACCAGCGTATACGCTTAGTGAGAAAGCAGGAATGGTAAGGTTTTCACCTATACATTCATTGTGGCGTTCTTAAATTTGCTCAGGAAACAGTCAAATGCTTAGGGAAGTTCCCAACTTTGTATAGTAGCGACGCTAAATATTCCTATATCTGCAGCTTGATGTGTGGTATTTTCCCCATACAGTGTATAGGTAAAAAACTTCCGTTACACTATAGGATGTTAACCAGAAAATATGTTACAGTGTACTGTCTGGTGTTTTTGAGCGAAAGCATAGTCAGCTTGTAGCTTTCACGTGTTGTCCGCAATTGGATGGAACTTTGCTTAGGGAAAGTTAAGATTGTTACTGGATGATAACAAAAGTTCATGATTTAGAATCAAAATATATTTCACTTCCAGGTTCACACCTACATAAAAAATCAGAGTGACTTCAAGAGCCTCCATGCTTTTCGCACATGCTCATCATAATTCCCCGTGAGTCACACAGCAAAACGCAAAAAAGGCACCGTATTCTGATACCATCTTTTTTTTGTGTCAGCTTCTTGCAGTTCCTATTAGTTTATTCAACTTCGCACAGATGACAGAGGAGATAAAAAAAACAGTTTGTTTCCCAGGTGTCCAATGTGACAGTAAAATTTATTTCATTAAGACGTATAGAAAAATCATTGCGGTAATATCCCTCACAAAAACAATCATCACGGCATTTATGCTTACACACGTTCCTAAAATATGTAAGTGATGAGGTGGAACAAGAAAAGCGTGTATCTAAATGTGGCCGTGCTTCTCGTGAAAGAGAATGGATCTATAGTATTCAGTCATCTGCAATATGCCAATAACATATTTCTCTAGATGTTGGCGTGAAAATTGTTGGTTTCTCCAACATGAAAATTTTTTATAAGGAATATTATTTCGTCTAAGAATAAATTAAAAGTACGCGATGTCAAACGCTGGTAGTAAATTTCGTAACACAGGTCTAAAACTTCGAGTCTAATTGTGTAAACTATAGCGTGCATTCTTCGATTTCATACGTAAACTAATACGTGTAATCTTGGAGAAAATAATAAATGACTCGCCTGGAGTTTGTTTACATATGAAAATACAATCAGATTTATAATTTATTCTAATTCAGTTTTAGTATATAAAATTTGTTTTTCGAGCTAGCAACCTTACTGTACACGTGAGATTTTTATTCCAAAGCAAGAAAAAGAAATTAAAGATGCCCCTGCAAATGTTAAGTTTGGAGGCTATAAGCATTCATCATTTTGGGGTAGAAATGAGAAAATTCGGATGATGTTTGGCATATTTAATAGGTGAGATCAGTGCACTTGATAAACAGATTAACAATAACTAGAGCCAGTGATTTTTCGCCAAAAAATATGAGTACACGGTAGACTTCAATACTATAAGCACCCATCAGCAGTTTGTCTATTGCCATTGGTTGCTGTCTACTTGAGAAAGCGTTTTCATATTTAACCTGGCCACTCAGAATTCGGCAACATCGGCACGGCACCTACGTGATTCGTATGCAGACAGTTATCACGTGCAAAGTAATTCAGCCAATCAATATAAGTAAACGACCCTACAGTGTTTTGAAGTATAACTTGTCCTGATATCTTTTCGTGAAATTTCACAACCTCTAACAATAGCTTATTTGCTCGAAGACAACCATGACTATAGAGTAACACGTGTATAATTTTTCTTATACACTTTTGCATTAGATTAGTGTTAATAAAGTCGTTCCATTTCGCATCGAAGTATTCTTGCCATCTTGGCTTTACGTATATTCCTCCATACCTATAATTTTCGGAGTCAATGTTTAAAAACCAAGCTAGTCAAGGCATAGGGAACATCATAACAGTTATATCGAAATTGAATTTATTTTTCTCACATAATTAATTTCACGTCTCTAGATGTAATTAAATTTTACCTAATTATTTAATAATGTCTATATCTTATGAGGAAATACAGGTATATTAAAATGGTAACAATTTCAAAAAAAATTCTTTAAGTATTCATTTGTACCATTTCTACCTTTGATGTTTTATATCTGGTCATAAAATTTCATTTGTAAGAAAAATCTGAGATGGAATGGATATTGCCCCTTAAAACGCAGATGAAGTCCCGAAAGAAATAAGTTTTGTCGGTCATCGGGGAGCCGTTTTATTTATTTGTCAGGTGTAGGAAGCAACTTTAAAATTGATTCCTGGTACTCGGCGTGCTGGGGTGTAGGTGGGGCATTTTATTGTTCGCAGGTGTACTATGGCCAGCGCCATTTAACTCTCCCGGCGCAGCTGGAATGTCAAATGCGCCCAGCCGGAGGACTTTTTCCCCATCCCACGCACTAGGGCCCCGTTTGACCACACCCTCCCTCCATCGGTGGGGTGGGGCACCGTGTGTGTTAGCTTTGCCGCTAACCGCGGGCGGGGGTTTCGCTACGGGCTGTTTGTCTTTCCCGCTTGACTGCCATAAAGTTTTCTCATCAAGCCGTGGGCCGACGCAGTAATTCACCGGCGGTAAAGAGCTATTCAAACCGGGCGCGTGCTTCTGGAGCAAGACGGGCGTTGTGACCACCCCGGCACAGAGCGCTTCACACTTTGAGTGCGGCCGACGTAATATGACGTCAACTGAGTGAGTGAAGAGATTTAGACGGCTCTTAACAGCGAGGTCTTGAGAGTCGATGAGAGTGAAATGAGGTGGGTATGGAGCAGCGTCGGAACGAAAGGGCGGGGGAAACNTTGGAACGAAAGGGCGAGGGAAACGGGAGATCCCCGAGAAAACCCATCGACCAGCGGCATCGTCCGGCATGATTCCCACTTGCGAAAATCCGGAGTGAACTGGCTGGGGTCTGAACCCGGCTCGCCTTGGCGAGAGGCGAGCAGTCTAACCACTCAGCCACGGTGGTCCCTACGTCATCTCAGTTTTACCGAGTTGTAAGGAGTTTGCCTAAACATTACGACACCCGTATCCTTTGGAAGAAACTGGTGACGAAATAATACTTTACCAGCAGTCTCCCTCAGGATCCCCGCAGCAATTATATTAGGTTACCAACACTCAAAGTGTAAGTTACTCGAACAAGCAGGCTGGATTGCATATTATTGTACGCAGGAAAGAACATCTGATTGGGACACTTTCAACTCGGCGTTACATTGGCAGAGTCGGCCAGTAATGAACGGTGTACAATTCAGTAAGGGTGTCCAATGTTGTGTGAACCATTAGGACGGTTGTAAATTGCAATATAGAGACCAACAGAACTGATGGACATGAAGCCGTGAATATAGGAGACTCACTTCTACCTTGTCTTAATTTTTAGTCAGTACTTACACCCCTCAAAGTTTTAAGAATACAGAGGTGAAACAGAAGCTTATTCCGCGAACTCCAGCCACACACACCACGAAAATCGTGACACTGCTCAGCAACATGTCGGATCGCCGTTCACCAATCAGCGCCTCGTAAACTATTCGCCAGCTGACAGCCCAGCCCACAAGTTTATCGCGAAAAGATTTCAAGANGCCTCGTAAACTATTCGCCAGCTGACAGCCCAGCCCACAAGTTTATCGCGAAAAGATTTCAAGACAAGCTGTGTCCCAAAGCACTTCAGTTCAATCAGAACCACTTTCGTGATTGGCTCATTTGAACTGTTACGCACCTGATATGTTTGCCCGAGAATCACGGACGGTCAGAATCGGAGAAACTTATTTCTGATTGGCTCTCGATCATGTAATGGACTCTCTTCGTACAAAAGCGAAGTGGCCAATAGTCTCTCATGAAGACTGCAAGTGTGCACGTAGGACGTTGAAGTCTAGCATCCGCGTAAATTTTTTCGCGGAAAACCGGTGTCCTTAACAATAGGCAACCAGTCAGGTACAAAGGCAGTGTGCAAAGCCTCGCGCAACCAATTAGAGAATGAGCACGCCCACATTAAAGGAACCGTCACGCCATTTCGTCTCTGTGATATGGCGACGCATATTTGCGGACGCCTGTTTACTAGAGACGTGCGAAATTCTCGTTATTATGTGAAGCCAGATTAGACTTCAAACACTAGTGCTTTTGTACTACGTTTTTCATTGAAAACGGTTTGTCCGGACACACCATGGAAGCCTTTGGACCAATAAGAAACCAGAAACGAGACGCTGGCCCAATTACGTCNACGGTTTGTCCGGACACACCATGGAAGCCTTTGGACCAATAAGAAACCAGAAACGAGACGCTGGCCCAATTACGTCCAACTCAGTCAAAAGGGAATTGTGTTTCCTTGCTGTTGCAGAACCCAATAAACAAACTAGAATATGTACAAGAAGGNAAACTCAGTCAAAAGGGAATTGTGTTTCCTTGCTGTTGCAGAACCCAATAAACAAACTAGAATATGTACAAGAAGGTGGATTTTAGCCTGCTGCCAGAAAAAAACACGGAAATGTTGCAGGTTCTTACTGTATGCACTACAAAATTGCATACTGAATCCACTTAAGTATTCAGCGTGTAAGCTTGCAGCGTTTATTTGGTTTGTTGGCAGCACAAAGAAGTCAGTATTTGGTGCAGGGTTCGGAAGTGTTGGATTTACGCTTCTCAGGTCAATAATATCAAATGGATTTTCCAAAGGAAAGATGTAGCAGATTGTTTGGAAATATACTACGCCAGGGTATAAGCACGATAATAAAGAATAAATGGTAAAGTTTTTCACCCATGCTTGCATCGCAGAACAAAACTTTCGACCCAACTAAATATGATTCGCTCTGTGGAAAACAGTAGGTCAGCCACAAACATTAAATCAGTGGATCGGCTACGAAATCATATGTAATATAGAACATCTAACATATCGCGAGACACGTTAAAGATCGAGAAAATCTTGAGTCTCCACTCTGTATTAAGTATAAACCCAGTCATCCTCCATAAAGGCCGTAAGAAAACCCTGTTGATTTAACAATCGAACGAGTAAATGCCACATAAATACAGTAAGATACGTTACGCGACCAGCGAGTAAAATATTTATAATTTTTTGTAGAGAATAAAATACAATCATCTAAAAAACACGCAAGAGGCGGGTCAATATCTGCCCTCTAGGTGCATATACTGGTTCAGAAAATTTAATTAAATACGTAAGGCAGCAGAAATACATTTTTTAAAACACACAGGCCGAAGTTGATTCTCCGAGATATATACAAAGAAGAGGTAGGTGTTTTTTAGGGCTCGTTTCGAAAATGCTTTATTATCCATGGTCTATTAAGCAAGCATTTCGTTGACTCGAACTGCTCTTTCTCTCACCAAGTAGAATGGAACTTATCAGACGAAAGCTCTCCCCGCTTCCGTGCTGTTACGGTGTGTAAAACCCCGTATTTCAAGCGCATTATTTCCGCCAGCACATCGTCTAACCTGTCACTTCTTCTCCATACATTTTTTAAATGAGTGCCAGCAGATTTCCTTGAGCAACCAACAATTCCTCTTTTTGAATATCAGGCAACACGGGTGACAGTATTTCATTACGCGCACGTATTCAAGGTTGTTGAAGTTCGAGGAAAATCTGGAAGTCATTTAATGAATGCCTTTTTACACCACGAATTACTGGTTTCTGTAAGAATTTCTTTGAAGAAATTTTTTTCGCAAAAGAGGTGCGAATCAAACGTTTTCTTCACTTCTAGTTCTGTAAAAATAATATATAAATTTAAAGTTCAGGGTAGAACACAAAGTCTGCACTGATTACCAGGAAGTAATTAAGATGGAAGTTTATGTACGGGTTTCTAGATGTTCATTTACCAATAAACTGGGGTTTATTTTGAGATCCAACAACTCAAACTGTACCCTTAAACAACAGCAAAATATTTTCCACGTAGACAGTATAGTGTTCTTTACACGCGATTGCTGAAAGCTACTTGGTATAATCACAGAGTAGATAAGTACACAGAGACCAAATAGCGTGTTGGTTCCTTTGATGCAGACGTACCTATTTACTGATTGGCTGCGCCAGTCACTGGGAACGGGACTTGCGTGCTAAGGGAGCTTCCCTATTGGCTGGACTGCCTGCTGGCAAGTAAGTTACCAGGAGCTGATTGGTGAACGACGTTCCAACATTTTACTGGTCAGTGACGCCATTTTGTTGGCATGTTTGGCTGCAATTCCCGGTGTATGCAACTTATTCACCCATGCTGGACTCTGGTTTAAATTTTTTGTCTACAGAAAATATTTTGTATTAAGGTGGCCGCCTGGGTAGGCCGCCGGACGGTGTGCAGAGCTCCAGCAGAAAACGTTTCATTAAAAAATCGTCAAACGTGTCTGAGTGAGGTTTGTCGTAGAATAGCTTTTAAGAAACGTTACGCGTCTGTATACGTTTTTCAGTTCCCCCATTTCTCTCTCAAGCATGTTTTTGTGATAGTGAAAATGGCTCAAACATGTGTTTTCGCAGTCATTTTAGGTATGAACATTCCGCTACAAAACATTAAAAAAGGAATAGGGACGTGCGAGAAACCTTTATTTTTATTATTACGTCATAACATGGTAGGGTCTCCGCTGAAAGTTTCATAAAAACTCATTATCGATGACAAGACTGCACGCCTGTTCAGTGATTTGCTCGTAAAGGCGATGAGAGAGTTAACGCGCATGTCTCGGTCACCCCTGCTCTCACGCTTTTAGGCCTCAGACGTGCAAAATTCCTTCAACCAGGCTGCCACCATAATTATCAGAGCAGTTAAGCAGTTATGAATTTGTCTTTGCTATAACTGTCTTTTAGTTGTAACGTTTGTAAGTCATTAGTAACTTAAGTAACGACCGATATGTCTCAATACACTGGCGAGAGCTTGTCACCAGCGTCCAAATCCAATCCTCAGCGAAGAATGAATTATTACGTAGTGTGCGAGAGGGAGTGAAGTGCTAGTAACTTAAGATATTCACAAATGATTAAGTTCATGAGTCATTAAACATTATTTCATTATTACAACTGTTAAAAGCATTTGTTGTTCTGATTGTTATATGAAAATTCCCTAGAAGAACAATCCATAAGTTTATAGTCTTTTTTAAGGCAAATTAAATATTTTATTTAACCTATAAACATTATTTTTATTACATTGGAGTGAGGAACCAACTGTTACTGTCTGGCACAAAGACTCAATAATCTCCATCACATAAAAATATAAAAATAAACGTGAATGCTACACATTTCCCCCCAATTTTCTGATAGTTTCTTAACTTCCGTGGGAAAATTGCTTTTGAGAAAATTCAGCCGATCCCGTTGTTCAGAAAAGTCACAATATTTGTTTAAACATAAAAGGTGTTTGAACAAGAAGAAAGTGATTTCCACAGCAAATATCGCTAAGTGTTACTTTCCGATCATACTGTTTGGGTTAAAATACCATCTAAGACTGGTTCTGTTTTTATTGCAAATTTGTAATAAATTAGTTCCTAAGTGTTACTTTCCGATCTTACTGCTCGGGTTTGAAAACCATAAATTCGTGATCTTCAGGGCGTGATAATCGACCTGTCAAATGTTTGGCTTATATTACATTAAGGAAGTCACTTCCCCTTCCCCTTATCACACGGTTAGTGAAGGTAAAACTATAAAATTCAAGAGGTTTACTTGTTCGGCATTGCTACACCCTTCGGTGAATCACTAATTTCAGTAAGAGAAAAGATGTTACCTGAAAATTAATTTAATATAGGAGCCTATTACTAAAATATTGTCGAATGAATTGGGGGAAAAAGTGGAACCATTATCTCGAAATACACTGGAAAAATATTTTGTAGCGGACACACAGTAATTTGTTAGTATACATCCTGCAAAACTTTTTTTGTGAACACAAAATTCCTGAAGCCACAACAAAACAAAGGTTTAGTCTCGTGGGGACGACTTCAAAATTGCATGTTCACCAAAATAAAATTTGGCAGTGTGAATACCAACAAAACACTCTGTGTCTGCCACAAAACATTTTCTTTTTCGGTCTGCAGTTCACTGGAAAAACGTATAAATGAGTGGCACGGAGTCGATTTTTTGTCACTACTTGGCAATAATGTGCGAAAATATATTTAATACTCGAGGGAAAAATTTTCTTTGCTTGTTCACAGTCATGTTTATTTGATCTGGTGCAATATATATCTGAAATTTCGGCAGAACACCATTCTATTTGTCGCCAGGATAAACGTATCCGAGTGTAAATATCAGATGTATAACAAATCACTAAAACTGTGTTGTTAAGCTGTAGAAAACGACGATTCACGTTAGCCAAGTTCAGCTAAAATACTGGGATCTCTTAGCGTACACATTAGCGGGTGTTTCAGTGTGTAGACGTCTGTTGTCTCAGTTGCCAGAAATCTAGTGGCCTTACATTGCGAATAAAATGCCTGCTGGTCTAATTTATTTACTGGGGAAGTAAATGTGGTGGACCACTTCGTGAAACCTGTAATTTCGTCTGACTAAAACACTGCTCTTGTCTTTTGTCTCCGTGGGGCAGGTGCTGGGTCCGTGTTCACCATTCTTCTTTCCAGCAGGAGTTGTAGAAATTCCGCCCCGCTTGCCTTGTCACAAATGTTGCCCTCGCAGTTATTATTATTTCTTGATACTAATAACACGCTTGCGTCTTTAGTCTCAGTCGTTCCACGGGGCCACTTTGTTTTACATCCCTTATTAAAAGCAATATTTCTATTGATGGGGTTTTTCAATTGATCTTTGCTCAGGTGCATATAAAATAAAGCGAAACGGCAGTTGTGAAAGAAGGATTTCTTTCTTCTCCTAACTCTCTTTTGTGTCGCGATTACAAAACGTTCTCTCTATAAAATAATTTGTGGGTGTATAATTTTTTATTACTACGGGTATATGAACATTGTACGTTTTGAAACTACCACCTTATATTACTACATTTTACGGAAACGTGGTTATGAAATCTAAAACGCAAATGTGTGTGTGTTATTTGTGGACGAAATCCACGAAGAAAACAAAAAATATGGTAACAGTTGTCTTTCCTCAAAAGAACATTTACTCGGAGTCACGCAAGTATCTAATACAAGCTCACTGTATATGTGGTGAATATAGGCCTTATTCAAACAACGTGGGCCGAACCTTCTTGAAAATTTAGAACTACAGGTTTGTAAAAGTGGCAAACGTACTTAATTTCTAGTTAAGATTAATATAGGTTTAGTCTTTGATTGGGATGAAATACCTACAACAGTGGCAAGTTTGGTTTAACTAAGACGGCACCTTGGTTATCAATTTTCACTTTTGCATATACGTATGTGTTAACGCACAACAACAAATTCTTAAAATAATGAAAGTGGATGTTATTTCTTACTGCATGTACAATGTACGTTCTGGATCGAAATTTGACAGATAAATATAACAACTATTAGTGCAAAATTCATATGAGACCTTATCACAATAAAATAGTTTGGCACTATCGCAAATTTCATGTCAGTTTTAAAACAAAAATCTGCAAGTTAAAAAAAAAATTGAGTAGCTGCAGAATCTTCTTCTTGAACTCGTGTCCTAATTCTATTTCTCTGTATTGAGTCCTGCAGCACGACGTTCATTAGTCCGCCGAAAAGAAAGTGACAAACACCAGGCGACCAAAATAGCAAGACCTCACGTCTTGCTGATGTNTATTAGTGCAAAATTCATATGAGACCTTATCACAATAAAATAGTTTGGCACTATCGCAAATTTCATGTCAGTTTTAGAACAAAAATCTGCAAGTTAAAAAAAAAATGAGTAGCTGCAGAATCTTCTTCTTGAACTCGTGTCCTAGTTCTATTTCTCTGTATTGAGTCCTGCAGCACGATGTTCATTAGTCCGCCGAAAAGAAAGTGACAAACACCAGGCGACCAAAATAGCAAGACCTCACGTCTTGCTGATGTCTATGTAGCGTGCTCGGTTTAGTGAGAATATAATGTATCCGGTAATAACAAGTGTGCAGCCACGCCAACAATCAATTTACCGAAGAAGACATGCAAACCAGAAGCTACTTAAACGGAGTGCTAAAACTTAAAACTGCTGAAACACAAACGTCTAGTATCCCGGTTATGCAAAGGTCTTTATTTTTTAAATATTATTTTTAAGCCTTTCATTCATCAGAACTACGAGGCATGGGGCTGTTAAAAGTAATATTATCATCGAATATTTTTCCACGTCGAGATTAGTCCGGGAGACACTCATAAAAGAACGTTCACCGAAAATACCACCTGCGTGATTTACTCAACATAGACATTAGGACGATATATCCGAAAAGAGCACTGTTTTAAGGAGTAGGAAATTGCCAACCTTTCTGAGAGGTCTATTCCGATGACAGCTTATTTACAAGTCAGCAACTCATCACAGACCTTCATTAAATTAGTGTATGTACCCTATTCCAAATTCTCGGGTACAGTTATTTAAAACATTTATGCTTACAAAAATAAGTACGTAAGCAATATTTTAGGAATTTTTTGTCTCTCTCTGAAGCAAGGTTATGAAGTTTTTACTGTATGTTGATTTTTCCTTAAAAAAACTGAAGCTATTATTTATCACTTCGTCACTAAAACATGGTGACTTGCGTACATTCCTAAAATATGGATATTAATCAAACGAAGTAATACTATAGTTTAGTACATACGTTCTAACTATGATAAATATTAAATCTTGGGAATTAAAAAAAAATGCAGTTGTATGTTTAAAGCCAGCTTTCAATACCATATTGTATGATTAACTAAATTAATATTTCGAGAAAACACATATTCCGAATTTTTGCTGTATGCAGATATTAGATCAATTCATGAAATTTTTTTAATGCATTTCAAACATGGTGCAAATAAAGTTATATTATTGAAATGAAACATGCGAAGACAAGTCACAAGTGATTATGAAAATGCATCATAATTCTGGATGGAATCGTAACGTCTGTCAGAAAAGGAGAGAGTGGATACTTGTGCAAGGCATACTTCAAATCAATTTTCCTTTTCTAAATAACTTTCAGCAATACAAACAAAATGTTTAGAGAATATAAACTAACTTCCTATTATGACACATGAGACTGGAAAAATTAGCTGTTCCAATGACCTTTAGTGTGTTTGAATTTTAGCGTGTCTGGAAATTAATCCTTTAATTATATTACTGTATTTGAATATACATTACATATCACACGAAAGTACAAAATTTTGTAAGCACAATAGCCTTTAGCCGAGTACTAAATAACACATTCCCTCGTCTTATACACTGAAGAGCCAAAAAACTGGTACACCTGCGTAATATCGTGTAGCNAATCGTATATGTCCTTTTTTTCTAAACGAATAAAAACACGTAGGCTGCATATTTCAGTGCAACCGGGAACTAACAAACATTTAAAAATAGGGGAAAAATTTCATGCAAAGTCCGAAATTACGATCACTTTCTGCAAAAATATTTTTCGAAATTTGTTACTCCTATAACCGCAGAATAGCACGACTTACATCATAAATTGGAACGTAATGAGTGTGGATAAAACATTACCCAAAGCCACTTGGAATAAAAATGTTAACCAGTATTTGCCGACCCAGTTATTTTGGTAACGAAAAAAATATTTCAAATGCATTTAAGATGACGTACTTAAAATATTTAAACAGATCACAAGATATTAATTACCGTGCTAAATTTAGAAAATGAAACTCCAGTGTTATAGACATGTCATATACGGTTTTGTTAATATCAACAAACGCCGGCAGGTTATTTCTCTCGAAAATTTGACACGAAAATGTATGTATTTTTTACAGGAGCTAAAATTGTTCCGACATGACAACCTTTTTTTGTTAATTTAGACGTGCTGGTTCAAAACATGTGTTTACAAATCCCTTACATCTTACGGTTACAAAACTTCATCCAAAAAATAAGATGCCAGTCCCCATTTTAACCACGAAGGGAGATGGCATTGTCAACCGCGTTTTCAGAGGTGTAAAATCTCCGTTATGAAAAAGACCATTCAACGATTTTTTGATTAATCGTAAGTAGTTTCTGATATTTTAAAAGAAAAGCATTTTAAAATTCGATTTCGGGGGGCGCATAACTCCCTCAGTAATTACTTTTAGGAAAAGAAAACGTATAATTTTTTCGTAATGAATAATGATAACAAAATTGAGTTTATCGATGTTAAAAAAGGTATTTTTACAAACTGCTAAGCAATTTAATTATTTTCACATGGCTGCCAAAAGTTGTAACGAATAAAAAGGCACACCAAACAATTTTTTTACTTCAAGCAAGATGTTCTGAATCCAGTTCATTTTTTCTGAATTTTGCATTCGTACTTTTGTTACTGATAAAGCTTGGATTATGCAAGAAAATTTGTTTGTCGAAAATGTTATAGGAGCGAAAATATAAATTAAGTAACAACTTTAACAATTAATTACATTACGACACCTGTGGTTAATAGCAAATATTGACTGTCATGATAATAGGCTCACAAAAATTTATTCTAATGCCATGCTAGCATTTACAAAATAGCCCATAGATGTATAAATAAATCAAAGGGCACTAGAAAACGGGATAAATTGTATATGGTTACTAAAAATACAAAAACAATAAATAAATAATATTCGAGTATCCATAGCGCTAGTGGTTACAAATATTAAATGTGAAACTGTTTCGGCTTACAAAGATTTTTTTTTAGTATCAAATCCACCTTTTTTTGCTACTTAGGTGTTCTGATAAATTAGTATTTAGGTATAAATACTTGTAATATTGTGCATTATTTTATTTTCTCGTGTTTAAATAACTTTCATGACTTCCGGTGATACATATCAAATACTACTCGCTAATTACTTTTACTGCACTGAATGGTTAACAAGTAGACGGTTCGTGTATACTGTACGTGTGGGCTAAAAAAAAAAAACAACCAATGTAATGACAAAGTCGCTCGAAACGCTCATTCAAAACCATTTTAATGGTAAGCTTGTACTTAAATGTTTACAACAGACACCCTTCCTTAATTTTCAAAGTTTTTTTTGCTATCGTGGGCTAGGAAGTATTAAACAATGAAAATATCCATACCGTGTACAATGTTTAGTCAATTTTTTGGCCATGAAAAGGACAGGTAAAATGTTAATGCCCTATTTTCTTTCTTTCTTTTTTTAAATGTGGGTTTATAGAAAATTACGAAATTGATAATATTTGGACATTCTGTGAGATATAAAAAATATATACATTATAACTGGTAAAAAAATTGACGATATCTTCTTCTTTATTTAATTTAGTTACTTCGAAACCCTTAATATTTTTCCCTAATTAAGATATGTTACTGAAATATCGGTGTCACAGATTTTCGTTGAGGATTTGGAAACGACTGGAAATTTTCTTGACGAGCAACAACGGGGACACTTTGGCTTTACACAAGTCTACATATCGATTACGCTTACAGTTATAAACGGAACTCATCATGTGAGGTTTCCTGTAAGCTATCAATTAACACGAGGCCAGTCCTGAAAGAAAATACATCAACAGACATACTGCACGTTCCTGTGGTTAAGAGTTAATTCAGGAAAAAATATAATTTATTTTTGACGCACGTGAAATAAATATGTAATCAGACAGTAACCCCATTGAGAGATAAATATCTACACCGCAATCTGTCCAGGTTTTCGGAACAGCAGCATTTTACATATTTAATAAAATTGGCTAACTCAACAGCTGAGCAGATGTCAAACCAAACCAGTTAGAGTAAATAATGTTCAGAGATTATCTAACGTTTTAAATCTGAGTTTCTTCAGCATTTTAATGGTTTGTATTTTAAGCGCGGAGATATTGCGAAAACTTCAAAGTCTGTCATTAACCTCGTTTAGGCAGCATATAAAATACCGTCGAAGAACAGGGAGCGGTTTGTTCCAGGTGTCAATTAGACGCGGTCGGAAATTGAGCAGTTTAGGAGCGTATTCTCCAGACGCAAGACAATAAAACGAGTAGGGACCTGGTCGGGTTTTCTCAGTAAACGACGCAGAACGAAGGAATGAAGGTGTCCGCACACAATGGAGGCCTCCGTATGTGCTGTCGGCGCTGTGTCGTGTCTCCCTATTTATGTCTACGCGAGGTGAACAAGGAGAGAAATAGAGCTGCCAGCATTATGCCGCGGATAAATCGCTCGCCCGATCGCGATTGTGTTCCAAACCCGTGTGCGCTTTATCGCGGTTGCCAACACCGATACCCATCGATAAATATCGATCCCGAGCCCCCCCCCNTCCATATGTAAGTAATTGCCTGGCTGGGAACGGTGAAACTGGATGAAAGTTGTGTTTGCGCTCTTTTATCACTGTTATTGTTCGCTGCCTCTGTCTCGCTCAGCCAATCCCAGCGACCAACATTAGCATTGCAAGGGGAGCGTAGATAACAGTCCCGGGCATACCATTGGCCCACCAGGGAAAGAGTTAACTCAATATGGAACTCGTCACAGTGTAAAAACCGCCCAAGTACCGCCGGCGCCGAATTACAGGAATAATGCTGGCAGTAAGAGAGATTTGGACTTCGGTGCATAGGTACTGGGTTGTAAGCCTGGAAAATTCTTTGTCTCTGGGCATCTGCATGACGTACTATACTGGCAGCCTTCTGACAGTGGAATGATGGAAATTAGTATGGTACAGTTACTCAAAATAGGTTAAATTGNGTACTATACTGGCAGCCTTCTGACAGTGGAATGATGGAAATTAGTATGGTACAGTTACTCAAAATAGGTTAAATTGTATATGTCCTGATTACTCGGAAATATATTGTTAACAAGTTAATGTCTATTTGAATTCACGTAGTTTGGAAAAATAACATAAACAAATAAACCAAAGCTGCTCCTTATTAAAAGAAAAAACAATTTTAATTTATGCATTTTGTTCTCAGCCAGCAGACTCCGTCCGTACAAACCAGAGTGTAGACCTGGTTTATGCTGCAGCTAACAGACGGATAAGGTGAATACTTTGTCAACCCGGATATCAATGACGTACTTTGTTTTGCTTGTGAGAGATAAAAACAAATTTGCATTTTCTCCCGTTTATCCACCCGAGGTGTGCAGTGATAATTTTTCTACCAGTTATTCTATGCTATAAAATAAAATTTACCATGTTTATTGGTTTTTCATACATAAGGTGATTTTTCTAATGTTTGAGTCAAAAAGTGTGCAGATACCGCGCATATACAAATAAGACCTATATATAGCCCATCACACAGTAAAACAGTGTTTGCTAGACGAATTCGTACACGCAGAAAAATCGTATTTCAAATGAAATTGCTATAACTTTTTGTTATACGAAAATTGCGATAAATTTAGCTTGTAAATTAAATGTGCTTTACGCAGCACACTAATAATGTTATTTAGATTTGAAATAAATAGGTGTTGTGTATGTTACACGAAAGATGTAACTTATTTCATGTTTAAAACAACGCAATTTTATAAACACGTACAAACGTTGCTCTATGAATATTTTTGCCCTTTCAACACGTCGGCAAGCGGGTTNGTACTATACTGGCAGCCTTCTGACAGTGGAATGATGGAAATTAGTATGGTACAGTTACTCAAAATAGGTTAAATTGCATATGTCCTGATTACTCGGAAATATATTGTTTACAAGTCAATGTATATTTGAATTCACGTAGTTTGGAAAAAAATATAACTAAATAAACCCAAGTTGCTCCCTATTAAAAGAAAAACTAATTTTAGTTTTTGCGTTTTGTTCTGAGCCAGCAGACTCCGTCCGTACAAACCAGAGTGTAGACCTGGTTTATGCTACAGCTAACAGACGGATCAGGTGAATACTTTGTCAACCCGGATATCAATGACGTACTTTGTTTTGCTTGTGAGAGATAAAAAACAAAATTGCATTTCCTCCCGTTTATCCACCCGAGGTGTGCAGTGATAATTTTTCTACCAGTTATTCTATGCTATAAAATAAAAATTTACCATGTTTATTGGTTTTTCATACATAATGTGATTTTTCAAAGGTTTGAGTCAAAAAGTGTGAAGATACCGCGCATGTACATATAAGACCTATATATAGCCCATCACACAGTAAAACCAGTATTTGCTAGACGAATTCGTACACGCAGAAAAATTGTATTTCAAATGAAATTGCTATAACTTTTTGTTATAAGAAAATTGGGATATATTTAGCTTGTAAATTAAATGTGCTTTACGCAGCACACTAATAATGTTATTTAGATTTGAAATAAACAAGTGTTGTGTATGTTACACGAAAGATGTAACTTATTTCGTGTTTAAAATAACGCAATTTTATAAACACGTACAAACGTTGCTCTATGAATATTTTTGCCCTTTCAACACGTCGGCAAGCGGGTTNTAACGCAATTTTATAAACACGTACAAACGTTGCTCTATGAATATTTTTGCCCTTTCAACACGTCGGCAAGCGGGTTACGCGTTAAATAAAAATCCAAAATTACAGTACACGCCTGTATACACGACTTGTACGGATTTAGAAACCAAGCCCACTTGGGATCAGACAGAAAGTCAAGAATGTCGGAAACGCTATATTTGAAAAAAAAAATATATATGTATATATGATTTGAGTTAACCTATAGTGCACTATTGTGTTGAAAAAAAAATTTCTGCCAGCGAGAATTTACATTGACAGCGGTGTTCCAGGAGCTGCTAGGTTAATTTGTTGTGTGTTCTGTAGTCATAGCGGGCCCAAGGTTTACTGCACATTGTTCGCAGTCATTCTTAGCCACTTCTTTTTGCTCGCAGTGTATACTTCCGCCACATGTGCCATGAATCACGAGTAGATAAAGTGACACTATGTAATTGATAGAAACTTGGTGTAAGGAGGAAACACAATTGTACCGCGGAGAAGGGGTGGTGAGGGGGACTTGGTCCCTGCTATAAGAAGAGTTTTCTTCAAACAGTGTCGCATACTAGCGTTATATATTTCGAAACGTTTCCAGGGCACAAACTCTTGGACAGCTTTTTCCTGCATCCCTGCCAACATTTTATTAAAACACAGTATATTAGGTTAGCCGCCATTACGAACCCACAACTATTCCGAATACCTCTCCCTCCTTTTTCGTTGACAGATGCCTTCAGAAACCACACAGGTTTAAGCCCAGGGTTATAATCACACATGTATAAAACAAAA
This sequence comes from Clitarchus hookeri, assembly GCA_002778355.1. Lineage (NCBI taxonomy): Eukaryota > Metazoa > Arthropoda > Insecta > Phasmatodea > Phasmatidae > Clitarchus > Clitarchus hookeri. Next base: position 154,302 of record NQII01000299.1, on the reverse strand, counting down.
TATAAAAAAATATGTGGTCAGTAATTTAAACCATTATTCTTTCCAGAATATTTTTCCATAATTCGCTAACATAGCTGTAAGCGTAACATTACATGCAGTTTTCGGTATGGATATTATAAGTTTATTGAATTAAGTGTTCAGTTATTCGATAATCAACTGTGTATAGCCCACGTAATTGTCATATAGGGCTTAACTATTGACTGAATGGTGTAGACAAAAAAAAACACCTGTAAGGAAATGCACTTGGCTTCAAACGCTCTGTTTGCTGTTGCCCAAGATATACTGCGTTGTTTAAAAATTTTAATTGACAAGTATTTTTACNGGCTTCAAACGCTCTGTTTGCTGTTGCCCAAGATATACTGCGTTGTTTAAAAATTTTAATTGACAAGTATTTTTACCTGGTTTGTTCGACTATAACAAATAATTTAACCCTTGAACTTACCCANTAAAAATTTTAATTGACAAGTATTTTTACCTGGTTTGTTCGACTATAACAAATAATTTAACCCTTGAACTTACCCATCCATATTTCATTTAAAGTGCTATGACAAACGTTTTCGGTCTGATAAAAATTATCATATAAAAGCCTACACAATTTATGTAACCTACCAGAAAAGTTTTTGCTGATCCATCCCACAAACTGCAGTTAATTATAGAATTTTCCAGAAGCAGATGATAGCAATAGGCTACCCACGTAGTCTATCACGGAGTTGGTGCTGGTTCCGGACAGTGCACAACACGGACAGAATTTTATTTATTTTGCAAAATTCCTAAATTAATTAATATACTGAGATATATATATTATGTTGGTGAAAAATAAAAAAAATCACGTAGGGTGGTTTTTAGGCGTAGGCAACTCTTTAGGGCGGCAGACTGTTATGGGCGGCAGTTTCTGAAAAACCACAAATCAGGGGAAAACTTTAAGGAGTGTATCGGTAACTTCGGGTTGCAAGATATAAAATTAATATGTTAAAAATAATAAAAATGGTGTTCTATTTTATATTTATTTCTATAGAATTTGCATTGATTTAACACATTATACACGACATCTTTTCATATCAACTAACAACAGAAGTTAAAGACAGGATGCTCCAGAATCAAAGATTTCTTTTCTACCAGACAGTACATTTCATTGTGTGATGTCAGTGTGTATGTATTGCATTATAATCGCTATTTTAAGGGTGTTTGCTATCTTTGCCAGTATGGACTTGAGCAAAATGTGTTGTAATATATTAACGTGGATTAAATAAGCTCGGTTGCGAGTGGCTGATGGGAGAGTCCGAGAACACTCCGACCCACTTACGATTGTGCAAATAACTCGGTGAAATGTGTATATTATTTCAGCTCTTCAGTGAGTATTTCCAGAACTCTTTTATAAACTTGCACAGGTCACTAGGGTGGAAGTACACACTCGAAGGAATTTCCTTGGTAATTAGACTTACATCACTACCTAGAGATGGGATATGCAGCAGAATACACATTCTTCAAAATGACTTCCAAAGGAGTTTCATGAATTTTCAATTACGTTGGTCACCAAATTCAATATGTAACAGTTTAACACCTTAACAACCTCCCCCAAGGAGAAACTAAAATGAATTGAATGAATGCACAGTTTTTGTGTCTCAACCTCCTTCTCCTTGGGGACCTTACTTTGACGAATTCACAGACTAAATGTTCTGAATTTCGAGGTGACACCTGGGGTGAGGGAACGACGCCTTACAACAGCGGTTTTCATCCTTTTTGAATCCACGGATCTCCTGACCAAGCGGTTCCTTCCACGGAATATGCGACATAAACTTGCATGTTTTTACATTTAGCTTTACATTTCGTAACCGATTGACTATTGTGTTTTAATTTTAGTGTATTTTGGTGCAACGTAGACATCCACGGCGCCTCTGGTGGGATATTCTTTGCGCATCAAAGCGCCGACGCCCGCGTGTCGAAAACCACTGCATCACGGTATAAATACTGTAGTGGTATAGTCACATTAGTGCTCGTTCTTCTCGGAAAGTTCGCAGGAATGATTTCCTCTTCGCAGAGGCTGCATGCAGCTAAATTCGTCCCTGCGCTTCTGTTCTGCGCGAGCGTCCTAGGCGGTTCTGGGCCCAAAAGGGAGGGAGGGGTGGCTCGCCATCCGTGTTTGATGCAATGTATCACCCGCTGAAAAGAGAGGAAGAGCAGCGGTGCGGCGGGGAAGTGTGTGTGTCAGGGGTGTTGGGTGGGACGGGGGATGTTCCCCGCACAATAAGTCACCTCGGAGCGACACTGCATCTTTGTCAACGGCAGCCATCATGCTAACAAAAGGGCCTATCTTACCTACCTACCGTGCGCGCTGGCATCTCTCTCCCTTGTTAAGTGCTCGCCGGTGTGTTGTCGGGGAAGGTGGGTTGTGGACGTTCGAGGGAGCGGGTCGGGGGGAGGAGGTCGCATTCACACGCATCCGCGCTCTCGCACACAAGGACCTTATTTGCGACCCCGCTCGCACGTCCGCGTCGCAGCGCCTCAGTCTAATTTGCGTACCGCTGTCAGATGGCGCGCCCCTCCACAACGCTTGCCTATTATTTCTGCTCTTTTTTTTTTTTTTTCTCACGCGCTGTTATTTTAATTTAAAGTCAGCGTCAGGCTACAGAGCGAATGCATTTCCTGTTAATTTATCTTCTTCGACTAATCCTTCCTTTCTCATTCTTTACAAACTAGGTAAAATATCACGAAAGTAATCATGCTCTATTATGCGTTGCCNTTTTCGTCTAATATTTATTTGTTGGCAGTGGTTGGGTCCCGTTCATACGCACTTAATTATATCTGAGTAAGTTTTGCCTCATTTTGACGCGCTGTAACTTCGTTTCACCCAACTTGGTTTTGTCTTGTTGTGTTTCTCGTAACTGGATTTCTCGTAACTGCGCTTGTCTAATGGCGACGGTCTTGAAAACTATAATGTTTTCGGATTTTTTTTAAACAAAATTTTGAATTCGCTAAACTTTGTTTTACTTATTTTTCTTTTACCTATCTGTATTACCCAGCTGTATTAACTTTGATTTTGTTTTCCCGATATTACGTACCTGAAGTAGTCCGGAAACGCGTCGTGATTTTAATCTTGAACAAGCCGCAAACCTATCTAGATATTGTCTAAATCATAAGCATCGGTATTCGGAATATGCAGCATTGAGAACAAACTTTCACTTTGCGAGGTTGCCAATTAAAATAATTTTACGACTAACAGTTGAGTTGAGAGATTCGGGCGGCTCTTAACAACGAGGTCTGCAGAGCCGACTTACGACTAACAGGCAGTTGGAAATACGCCGGAGAAAAATAAAAACAAACTTATTTCATAAGTCAACGCACATCGCTCCTGTGTGATGTCGTCTAGAAATATTTATTTTTTACTCAGAATTATTGTTTAGTACAGTTTTGTTTGTGCGTGTATCATTTGCTATATTTCGGACAAAAAATATAGCAATAACACACTCAAGTAAGTTTATTACGAAGGTCATTTATGTTGGTAATAAACAAAATATTAAAATTTTTAATTAAAAAATAGGCATAACGAAACAAATTGTAATCCTGTGTGGAATTTTCTTTTTCATTTTAAATCTTACATTTACTAGCTACGCTGTCTCTGAAGTGGTACTTACGTAGAACTTTCACGGCGGACAGAGTATGCGTGGTGCACCCTAATCACGGGGAAAGAACTTCTCGCACAGTGGTTTATATATTCTCAAAAGCAGAATACCTCTTTTCACTCTCTGACGTCCTAGACATTTGTAGACGTACACGAATTTCGCGCGGATTGACCAAGCGCCAGGGNACCTCTTTTCACTCTCTGACGTCCTAGACATTTGTAGACGTACACGAATTTCGCGCGGATTGACCAAGCGCCAGGGTAGAATTATTAGTCCTTTACGTTCTAGGGCCATAGTCGTTTAAGTCACTGTCAATTCAAAAGGTGATATTTCTTTGGTTTGGGTGTCGCTGCGTGTTTTTTACTGGCTCATAATATTCCAAGGCGTGTCTTAGCAGCTGCGGTCCAATAATTACATTCAGCCAAGTACATGGCCACGGAGTAGATTAGTACACAAAGACGAAACGGCGAGGCTTACCCGTCCTCTGATTGGCTGCGCGCGGCTCTGGGAACTGGTCTTGAATATGATTGGCTGCCGCATGCCGTGAAAGGTTCCCTACTGGCTGGACTGCCGGATCTCTGGTAGGTTACCAGGTGCTGATTGGCGAACGGTTTTCTATCATTGCCAACGACGCAATTTTTCTGGCGTTTCTGGCTGGAGTTCGTGGTATTAGCNGATTGGCGAACGGTTTTCTATCATTGCCAACGACGCAATTTTTCTGGCGTTTCTGGCTGGAGTTCGTGGTATTAGCAGCTGTCTTAAATATAGAGCGTTCGCGATTACTTCCAAATGTTCTGAAACCTTGCTAAAGTTATACTTCCAGGATATTTCTCCGCATCATGCAAAAAGCCTAACCAAGTCTAGAAAATTACACGAAAAGGACAGCGCACCGCGATCGTGAGCATTCACTATAATACTACTTTCCATAAGAATTATTTCTTACTAGGCGTTACCAACACACCTATTTTCTCTATGTTTTAACTAAAAAAATTNCTACTTTCCATAAGAATTATTTCTTACTAGGCGTTACCAACACACCTATTTTCTCTATGTTTTAACTAAAAAAATTGTATTTTTATGTTAGCAGAAGTATGGAACGCTTGTGATACACGAAGTATTTAGGAAACTAAACACGTCACACATGGGGATGATTTTCCATAGGTTTGATTCAAAAAGTGGCTACGGCGTCGTCACGGCGGACGGAGTATGCGCGTGGCGGCCACGTCGCCGGAAGGAGAAGCTGCCGGTTGTCGACGACGGACGGAGATTGCGAGCGTCGGCACCCTCTCCAGCTCGCAGTCTCGTGGTTCTCCGGGTCTCTTCGCAGAAGGCTGTCGGCCCGCGCGAAGAAAGCATCCGTCGGTTCTTCCTTGAAATGCCCCTGCTGCCGAAACACCTAACTCCCACTCTACACCCTGGGCACAGAGTACTCAAGGTGGCCACTTGGCTGAAGGAATTTTGCACGTCTGAGTCCTAAAAGCGTGGGAGCGCTAGGGGCGACCGAGACATGCGCATCAACTCTCTCATCGACTCCATGCGCAAAGCACTGAACTGGCGTGCAGTTTTGTCGATAACGCGCCTCTATGAGACTTTCAGCGAATATCCTACCACTTTATGACGTAATAATAAAAGTAGAGGTTTGATGCGCGTTCCTTTTCCTTTTCTAATGTTTTGTAGCGGAATGTTTATACCTAAAATGACTGCGAAAATACCCGTTTGAGTCATTTTCAGTATAACAAAAAACATGCTTTGGAGAGAAATGGAGGAACTGAAAAACGTATACAGAAGCATAACGTTTATTAAATGCTACTCGCAAGCAGACCCCACTCAGCACGTTGGACGGTTTTTTAATAAAACGTTTTCTACTGGAGCTCTGCACACCGTTCGGCTGGCTATCCAGGCTTCCACCTTAAGAATACAAGGGCGAAACTGCCGGTTATTCCGCGAATTCCAGCTGCAAACGCCAGCAAAATGGCGTCACTAGCCAGCAACATGTCGCAACGCCTTTCGCTCGCCAGTGGCTGGTAGATCACTTGCCAGCAGGCAGGCCAACCAATAGCGAATCTTTCGCAACACGCGGTAGCCAATAACGAGACACAGAACCCGTTCTACAGCTTCGCGCAGCCAACCGACGAATGGGTAACTCCCATATCAGAGGAACCGCCACGCCGTTCCACTTCTGTGTAATTGCCTATTCTCTGGATGTGGGGTACAAACGATTTGGGTTTTTCTTTCGTTATTAGTTGTTCTTTGTGAAGCTATTTTCCCCCATCTGACTGAACCAATGATAATACAACTGGGTACCCGTCACTAGGCCTAAAGTTAGTAGCCCTAAAGTCACTAGCTCTAAAATATTAAAGGGCTTGTGACTTTAGGGCTAGTGACTTTAGCGCTAATTTATTAGGGCTAGTGACTTTAAGACTAATGACTTTAGAACTACTGACTTTAAGGCTAGTGACTTTATGGCTACTGCCGCGCGCCCAATCCAACTGATATAATGATGGACGTCTGCATTTCTAATGCAAATCGATAATCGTACACCATATGCAAATGAATAAATCAATTACGAAAGGGGCGAATGGCTACAAGGGCTTGAAAAATATGTTGGCAGAAAATTTTTTCGCAATAAATCACTATGTCTAGTCATGGAATAATGAGGCGAGCGTACCGGCCAGCCAGGTAGGGGATGCAAATGCGCCGCTTTCTGCGCATCTACCCAACGTGAAGTTAGTTTTATTGGATTATACTGTCCAGTGCATTCATTTTTTTGTGAAAAAGTAATTTTACTGCGTGCATTGTTCGAACATGACGTCAGAGTTGGACGCGCAGTGGATGACCTACAATTTGTCGAAGGCCAAGTCGGAACTTGGGTCGAGGGCGCCGCATCAGCTTGCGCTCTACGTTACACAGCGTGTTCGGGTACACAAGCACAGCAGAGCTGAGGGAGATGTTGACAATCGCTTGAAATGCCTCGTCATTTAAGCACACAAAAGCGAAATCGTTGCGTGTAGGCCTATAGCAAACTCCAGCCACACACGTGGGCAAAATGGTCATACCGGCCAGCAACATGGAGGAACGTTGTTTTCCAATCAACACCTGGCGTCTTAACCAGTCAGACGGCAACCCAACAAACTGGGAATCTTCCGCAAGGTGTAACTTCCAACCACACCCAAGATACGTTTCAAAGTGCCCTGCGCGGCCAATGAGGCGACGGAGTATGCGCACATGGAAAACTGCTATAGGTTGTTCACGGTAAAGTTAGCACCTTTGAGGCCTAGTTACTTTTTCCTTTCATCCATTTTTTAATTCTTTAACGACCGTTTAAAAAAAATATCGCAGTTACAAGTGCTGTATGTATATTTCATCGCACTCGAAAGTTAACGTCTAAGGTAAAATAAAATATATTTATTGACTGTTATTCCGAATGAGTGGGCTTCCAAAAGTTCCCACCTTACCGAGAATAGCCTATACGCCATTTCACTTCTGTGTACTTATCTATTTGGTGACCTCATTTCCTCTTTTCGCAAAAAAAAAAATAATAAACTCACTTGTACGAGACTTTCAGTGGTGACTGACATGTAATGGCGTGATAATGAAGATTAACTTGTGCTGTACGTAAGTATAGTAGTATGCTTTAAATATCATGTAGTGGAGTTATGCCTAAAAATTGCACTAAAGACAACAGTTTAATCTATTTTTCTTTTAAAAAAAACACACAATAAATTAGTTTTTGGACTCGAGAATTTTTTTTAAATATTGTTCGTAAAAATGCATCAGTCAGATACATTGAATAATTTTTGTATATACACACATAAATATATATATATTTTTTTTATGAAGCTCTGCTCACGTACGGTGGGTCTAATAGGCAGCAGCGTATAGTAGTTTACTTAAAAAAATTAATGGCAATAAATATACCAAACATTGACGAATGCAAATTCAGTTTCCGTTCGGTTCTAAGGGGATAGCTTCTATCAGCACAGTGCAGGCCTCGCGCAAACAGACAATCGCGCATCATCTATAAAGAGTTTCCCTGAGAATTGGAGCAAATTATGTTCGCTCACAGCAGTAAGGAGGGGGNGATTGGCGAACGGTTTTCTATCATTGCCAACGACGCAATTTTTCTGGCGTTTCTGGCTGGAGTTCGTGGTATTAGCGGCTGTCTTAAATATAGAGCGTTCGCGATTACTTCCAAATGTTCTGAAACCTTGCTAAAGTTCTACTTCCAGGATATTTCTCCGCATCATGCAAAAAGCCTAACCAAGTCTAGAAAATTACACGAAAAGGACAGCGCACCGCGATCGTGCGCATTCACTATAATAATACTTTCCATAAGAATTATTTCTTACTAGGCGTTACCAACACACCTATTTTCTCTATGTTTTAACTAAAAAAATTGTATTTTTATGTTAGCAGAAGTATGGAACGCTTGTGATACACGAAGTATTTAGGAAACTAAACACGTCACACATGGGGATGATTTTCCATAGGTTTGATTCAAAAAGTGGCTACGGCGTCGTCACGGCGGACGGAGTATGCGCGTGGCGGCCACGTCGCCGGAAGGAGAAGCTGCCGGTTGTCGACGACGGACGGAGATTGCGAGCGTCGGCACCCTCTCCAGCTCGCAGTCTCGTGGTTCTCCGGGTCTCTTCGCAGAAGGCTGTCGGCCCGCGCGAAGAAAGCATCCGTCGGTTCTTCCTTGAAATGCCCCTGCTGCCGAAACACCTAACTCCCACTCTACACCCTGGGCACAGAGTACTCAAGGTGGCCACTTGGCTGAAGGAATTTTGCACGTCTGAGTCCTAAAAGCGTGGGAGCGCTAGGGGCGACCGAGACATGCGCATCAACTCCCTCATCGACTCCATGCGCAAAGCACTGAACTGGCGTGCAGTTTTGTCGTCGATAACGCGCCTCTATGAGACTTTCAGCGAATATCCTACCACTTTATGACGTAATAATAAAAGTAGAGGTTTGATGCGCGTTCCTTTTCCTTTTCTAATGTTTTGTAGCGGAATGTTTATACCTAAAATGACTGCGAAAATACCCGTTTGAGTCATTTTCAGTATAACAAAAACATGCCTTAGAGATAAATGGAGGAACTGAAAAACGTATACAGAAGCATAACGTTTATTAAATGCTACTCGCAAGCAGACCTCACTCAGCACGTTGGACGGTTTTTTAATAAAACGTTTTTACTGGAGCTCTGCACACCGTTCGGCTGCCTACCCAGGCGGCCACCTTAAGAATACAAAGGCGAAACCGCCGGTTATTCCGCGAATTCCAGCCGCACACGCCAGCAAAATGGGACAGAATCACAGCAGAGCTGAGGGAGATGTTGGCAATCGCTTGAAATGCCTCGTAATTTAAGCACACAGAAGCGAAATCGTTGCGTGTAAGCCTATAGCAAACTCCATCCATACACGTGGGCAAAATGGTCTCACTGGCCAGCAACATGGAGGAACGTTGTTTGCCAATCAGCACCTGGCGTCTTAACCAGTCAGACGGCAACCCAACCAACTGGGAATCTTCCGCAAGGTGTAACTTCCAACCACACCCAAGATACGTTTCAAAGTGCCCCGCGCGGCCAACGAGGCGACGGTGTACGCGCACATGGAAAACTTCTATAGGTTGTTCACGGTAAAGTTAGCACCTTTGAGGCCTAGTTACTTTTTCCTTTCATCCATTTTTTAATTCTTTAACGACCGTTTAAAAAAAATATCGCAGTTACAAGTGCTGTATGTATATTTCATCGCACTCGAAAGTTAACGTCTAAGGTAAAATAAAATATATTTATTGACTGTTATTCCGAATGAGTGGGCTTCCAAAAGTTCCCACCTTACCGAGAATAGCCTATACGCCATTTCACTTCTGTGTACTTATCTATTTGGTGACCTCATTTCCTCTTTTCGCAAAAAAAAAAATAATAAACTCACTTGTACGAGACTTTCAGTGGTGACTGACACGTAATGGCGTGATAATGAAGATTAACTTGTGCTGTACGTAAGTATAGTAGTATACTTTAAATATCATGTAGTGGAGTTATGCCTGAAAATTGCACTAAAGACAACAGTTTAATCTAATTTTCTTTTTAAAAAAACACACAATAAATTAGTTTTTGGACTCGAGAATTTTTTTAAATATTGTTCGTAAAAATGCATCAGTCAGATACATTGAATAATTTTTGTATATACACACACATATATATATATATATGTATATATATATTTTTTATGAAGCTCTGCTCACGTACGGCGGGTCTAATAGGCAGCAGAGTATGGTAATATACTTAAAAAAATTAATGGCAATAAATATACCAAATATTGACGAATGCAAATTCAGTTTCCGTTCGTTTCTAAGGGGATAGCTTTTATCAGCACAGTGCAGGCCTCGCGCAAACAGAAATCGCGCATCATCTATAAAGAGTTTCCCTGAGAATTGGAGCAAATTATGTTCGCTCACAGCAGTAAGGAGGGGGCAGTTGAGGTTTAGAAGGGGCGTGAGGTCTCCCAAGGGTGCTATCGCCAACTAACCGCCCTCAGCGCGCGCGATCATGCTCCCTTAACACCGTGCTAATGATCCGAAACCCCCCCGCGTGGAACGCAGCGATCGCCCTCTCCAGCAACCCCTTGAGGCCGGTCCTCGGGGAGTTCAGGCGGTAGTTTGTCATCATTATCTGTTGGCTTGTTTCGGTAAATAATTCCCAGCCGGACGACACTGGCCATCTGTCCGCGGGGATATCCACCGCATGGGACGATGTGGGCAGCTCTTAACAACGAGATCTTGAGAACCAGCAAGGATAAAACGAGGTGATAATGAAGCAGCACCGGAATGCAAGGTGAGGGGGAAACGGGAGATCCCCGAGAACACCCGCAGACCAGCGCCATCGTGCGGCACGATTCCCACTTGCGAAAATCCGGGGGTGGCCCCACCGGGAATCGAACCCGGTTCACCTAGGTGGGGGTGGGGGCGAGCAGTCTGACCGCTCAGCCACCGCTGCCCCTAGTGCATTCGTGGTTACTTCCAGCTTCTCTGAAGCCCTGCTAAAGTTATACTTGCAAACAATTCCCCTGTCTCGTGCAAACAAAAACTAGGTACAGAAAATTGCACCAAAGGCACAACGCACCACATTCGTGCGCACTCAGTTTAACAAAACTTTTCGTGAGAACTTTTTTTTTTACTATACATTCCCAACTCATCTGTTTCCCTTTTGTTTTCATTCATATTAATTACAAAAGGCATATTGTAGTTTATAGATAACACCAAAGATAAGGTTCTGATTAATAAAACATAAGATAGTTTTGATAGATACCCTATTTAGAAAAGAACCAAATACGTCGTACATGGGGTGATTTTTCAGAGGTTTGATTTGTAAAGTGTGAAGAAACTGCGAATAGACTAAAAAAAAACGATATACTAAAGATGAGGTAAACCGATTTTCGTTTTCTGCGCACGCCCAAAACATTGACTTACCCATCACCAATAGAACTGTCAAAGTCACGTGGTCATCACTGATATAGGCTGTTCACGGTAAGGTGAGCACTTTTATGCACCCAGTTACTCTTTCCTTTCCGCCATTATTTATCCTTTAACAACCTTTCAAGAAAAATATGGTCATGTAAGTAATAAAGACAGTGTGTATATTCCACCACATTCGAAATTTAACGTCTAATGCTGAAATAAAATATATTTATTGACTATTATTCCAAATTAAATGGCTTTCAAAAGTGCTCACTTTNTAACGTCTAATGCTGAAATAAAATATATTTATTGACTATTATTCCAAATTAAATGGCTTTCAAAAGTGCTCACTTTACAGTGAATAGCTCATAAACGTCTTCGTTTACATTTAAATTTTCAACAGACGCAACTATTGCCATGAATGAAATACTTTGATCAATTTGTAGCTGGGTGAAGTGTACAAATATCTAAAAGCACTTACGCAAAGAGCGTTCTAACTTCAAATCGTATCGTGATGTTTTTTATAGTNGAAGTGTACAAATATCTAAAAGCACTTACGCAAAGAGCGTTCTAACTTCAAATCGTATCGTGATGTTTTTTATAGTGCTATTGATATATGCTATTCACGATAAAGTGAGCACTTTTTAAAGTGCTCTCATTTGAATTAATAGTCAATAAATATATGTTATTTGATCCTTAGACATCAACTTCCGAGTGCGATGGAATATACACACTATGTTTGTTACTTAAATGGCTATATTTCTTTAAAAAAAAGGTAATCAAAAGATAAAAAATGACTGAAAGGAAAAAGTAACTAGGGCCTCAAAAGTGCTCACTTAGTCGTAAACAGCATATAACAAAGCAGTTTAATGTTGTAACACGGAGACTGCACACTACGTAGCTAGTACTACACTTGACCTTATTTTCCCACCACAGTAATAAACACCTGACGACGTGCCATCGAAGAGAAGCCCGTAGGTGTCCGTCATCTCTGAATGACGTCTCTAGGAATGAAACTCTAGTAATGAACGGCGACGGAATGCTAGAGTGGAGGAAACGGGAGCACTCCGAGGAAAACCATTCGGCCGACGACTACATCCGCCACATTTCCCAACACCAGAAATGAAACTAGTGGCACTGTATTAGAGGGGCCGTGATCACAATGAATTTAAGATTATTTCAGACCATTTTGAAGGGAATACATTGAGGAGTCACTGAACCACGTGTGAGGTACTGGCTACGCCACTCCGCTCAGGCTCAACGAGGGACAGACTCGTGACGTCAGAGGCACAGTATGTGAGTCAAAACCTCCGGCTGCCATGCCACCCAGCGCCGACGACGTCATCGCCGTCCCACAGAGGTCATAATTTATATCCATCCATTGTCGGAATCGGACACAATGGCGCGCGTGTGTGTGTGTGTGTGCGTGAGGGAGGGGCGAAAGGGAGCGGAGGATGAGATGGGGATGGGTCGTGGTCGTGTCCCAGGGACAATGAGGCTGCAAAAACAGCTCATCCCTACCCGCGCGGCATAAACATTCGCAACATCTGCTGTTCTTCGGCTGTTTCCTATTTCATCTCCGCGGTCGCCCCTGCCAGGGGAAGAAACTGTGTAATGTAATCACTTCATCACGTACATTAAGAACCATATGTATAGCTCGTCCACCATTCCTTCAACACGTTTGTGATAAAATTTTGAAAAAGTATCCGTTAGGTGACTAATATTTTAACGTAATCTTTTATCGGTAGTGTAACATCACGTCGTCAAGCTGCATTTCCCTAGTCTTCAAAGATCGTGGGGAATTCCGCGTTAAGATTCTATCGAATTTGTACGCCATTTTAGATTTAGCGGGTCGGCCCTATTGAACGTTATGACATTATACACGTTATTTATTTCTTTCTTCTCAGATACAGTATAATTTTTTCCTTCCTTTTGCTTGATGCGCTCCTCCTTAGAATGCTAAGGAGCTGTTCTGTTAACTTATGAGGTGGAATAAAACGTTTCGAAACTAGCTCTATTTATAACTCAGTACTTTCTTTAACTATGTTTACACACTACCGCCTTCAAAATGGTTCCCTTGCGCAGCAATACAGAACTCCCAGCGTTTCAGCCACTTTTGGAATGTGTCCTGGAAGTTTTTTTTCTCGAATCGCGTCAAGCACTTCCTGCGATTCGCGCTGGAGCTCCGCAATGGTGTCAAAGCGGCTACCTTTGAGCTGATCTTCATCTTCGGGAAGAGGCCGAAGTACACAGGAGCCAAATATGGCAAGCAAGCGAAAGCACGGCCTTGTTTCCGGCGATAAACTCACGTGTGAGGAGATCTCGGTGGCAGGGTGGATTTTCGTCGTGGATCATCCTGTTTCGCGCGCCACAAATCCGGGCGCTTTCGCCGAATGTCCACCCTCAGAGGCCTTGAAACCCGGCAGTAGAACGCACAGTTGATGGACTGGCCCCTGGAAAAGAATTCTCGATGCAAAATGGTGTTTTATATGTTAGTAATAATAAAAACCAGCTGCGCAGTCTAGGATATAATTTATATAACGTACACCTGAACCAACGCTTTGATAACGCTACCCAAAAAAATTACTGTACATTGTAATAATAATAGATTTTCTCCTTACGAAAACGATTAATTTCAAGCTTATGGTGAGATTAAATTGTTTACTTATACATACGCATGGGCTAATACTCAAGTGTTATAAACGTTTGTGACCATTTTGTACACGAGGTTATCCATTCTAAGTCCTTTCTACGAAATGAGAAAGCTCGATTGATGCTGGTGTTTGATTGCGCAATTTTTCCAAGTCTTGCTGATCCAGTACCGCTTTATAACTCTCTATAAGTCAATAAGATATCCTGGGAAGTGAGGTGTGGGGTTGTTGTCTGTAACATATGTAACATATGAGACTATTAATCAAAACTGAAAATAGATAAATATATGAATTTATATTTACTGAGGAGCAGAAATACCTGGTTTATCTAGAGAAAACTAGTTAAGTATTTCTAAGGCTAAATGTCGCAAAAATGTTATTTTAAATTTAAAGAAGTGTGACAAAAAATTATACAGAGAAAGACTTGACTTCATCGAGTTTTAAAATACTATTTGTATACAACTGTTATTCCATTTTCAGTAGTTGTTATCAGAGATTACACTTTCTATTAGAATACTTTAGTACGTATACCTAGTTCATATCTGGAAAACTTTCTGCAGTGCCTATTTTCACTATGTTAGTTATAAGGCAAAGTAGCTGTCCGTATTTCAGTGCTGTCACCTTATCCGTTGTGGCCTTTATCATACTGTGCAGTGTTGTCCGTATTACTGCAGCTCTCCGTGTCGTCAAATATTGCAGGCTACGGTGTTTTCCCAAGTGCTGTAGATCCCTATATTCAATTTATGCAGATAGAAGTACCACGGTGTTTTGTCTCACCAAGTGACGTCGACTGCAGTGTTGCATCTCCCAGTGTTACTAAGTTTTGCAAAATGTTGAACTGCTACCTGAAATATTTTTATCATGTGATGATATCTGTGGTATCGTTGAATCCAGTATCAGAGGTCCTTGTGTCACTGTTGCTGATTTGGGTACTGTTGCCTTGTGTCTGAATTCACCAAGAGGTGCCGACAGCAGTGTTGTCCCTGCTGCAGTTCTTCGCGTCATCAAATGTTGCAGACTACAGTTTGTCACAAGTATTGTATTTCCATGTCACCAAATGTTGCATACTGTGGTACTGCTGTCTGTAATTGCTTCACCAAGTGATGATGCCTGACACACTGCTGTCCCTAGTATTGTAGCTCCTTGTCACCAAGTGTTGTATGCAGTCTGTGGTACTGTGACCTGTATTTTGTGTCACCAAGTAACGCCGACCGCAATGTTGCATTTCCCAGTTTCGCCAAGTGTTGCGGACTGTGGTATTGCTGCCAATAATTGCTTCACCAAGAGATGATGTATGATGTACTGCTGTCACTAGTGTTGCAACATCTTGTGACACTGTTTTAGACTGTGGTAACGTTGCCTGTGTCTTATCTCACCAAGTAATGCAGACAGCAGTGTTTTACCTCCCAGTGCCCGCAAAGTGTTGTAGACTGCGGCAGTGTAGCCAGTGCAATGTCTCACCGAGAACAGGCGGCGTGCAGAGTTAGTAATTGTTGTGGTTGGTTGTTGCAGGTCCGCGGTCTCGCCGCATCAATCGCAACAAGGACAAGAAACCGGAGGAGAAGAGGCCACGCACGGCGTTCAGCGGCGAGCAGTTGGCGCGACTGAAGCACGAGTTCGCCGAGAACNGCCGGAGGAGAAGAGGCCACGCACGGCGTTCAGCGGCGAGCAGTTGGCGCGACTGAAGCACGAGTTCGCCGAGAACCGCTACCTGACGGAGCGGCGGCGACAGGAGCTGGCGCGGGAGCTGGGCCTCAACGAGGCGCAGATCAAGATCTGGTTCCAGAACAAGCGCGCCAAGATCAAGAAGGCGAGCGGCCACAAGAACCCGCTCGCGCTCCAGCTCATGGCGCAGGGCCTCTACAACCACAGCACNAGATCAAGAAGTCGAGCGGCCACAAGAACCCGCTCGCGCTCCAGCTCATGGCGCAGGGCCTCTACAACCACAGCACGGTGCCCGTCGACGAGGAGGAGGAAGAGGCCATCCTGAACGCCACGGCTGCGGCAGCGGCCGCGGCCGCCGCTGCTGCTGCTGCTACGGCAAAACACTGAACCTCCCGGGGTGCGCCATATACTGTGCTGCAGGCTGGCCCTCTAGCTAGGGCTAGTGCTGCCAACGTTAAGGACGTCGGATACCTTCTCACTCATAATTTTATATTCGTGCATTATGACTGTTATTTCCACACCACAAAAAAACTTCTAATACAATATTTTTTTTACATTACTGGCGGAAAATTGGTAATTTCTATATATTTGTGGAGCACAAATAAAAATAATTAATTCAAAAACTCATACAATATTTTATTTCATTAATTTGTTCAGGTTTTTTTCCCCTATACTTCCAGAACATTAAAATTTCAATTCCGAGTTCTTATCGTCCAAAAAGTGCGCTTTTTTTATGTATAGGCCATATATAAATTGAATGTTTAATATGAATATAAAATAATGAGTTGAAAGGTACTCCGAATCCTCAACTGACTTCAGCTCTGCCAGAGCCTAGTAAATAAAGTTTCTCTTGAAACAAATTCATGTATTTTTTCTCGCTTGTTGTGGACGACTGTTTGCGTGCGCCTAAAGACGTGCGTATCTTAGAGAATAGTGTTTTACCTGCATCCACTCAAACATCAAACTGGCTTAAATGTGTGAGTGTGTAGAGGAATCCAAAACTGAAGTGTGGTACTTAAGTCTGTGTTGAACACATCTTGATGCCAGTGAACTGTGATTTGCAGTGAGAAATCGTTTTTCCGTGCATGTGTTAGTTGTAGCACTGAACACAAGTGGTACCTCCCCATTTTTATTTAACTCAGCCCTTGTATAATAAACACNCATGTGTTAGTTGTAGCACTGAACACAAGTGGTACCTCCCCATTTTTATTTAACTCAGCCCTTGTATAATAAACACTAAAAAAAAAAACTGATGAGTGTTTCCTGTAAGCTTCGACAGTGTTTCTTGTAAAACTTAAGTTATAGTTGTATCTGGAGGTAACTCATCCACAGATATTCCTATGGTTGTAAAAATGAAATGTTTATANGAACTTAAGTTATAGTTGTATCTGGAGGTAACTCATCCACAGATATTCCTATGGTTGTAAAAATGAAATGTTTATAATCAAAATGTTTTTATCTCGAAATGCGTGTCATTGTTTTACTGTAACTAAAAGATGAAGGTGACTTAGCTATTTCTTGGACAAATAATTATATTTGGTAAGAAATGACAATATTCCTGTGGAATATTGCGATATTATCTTTTTAATTTCTGCGCCTTTGAAACGAAGGTATAATTTGAGCATATACTTACTATCAGTTGTGAAGTGCAATATTAAAAATAATTGTTAAGAAATTTTAAATTATATTTATGTATGAGACTGTATATATTCAAAAAAATTCATCTGCATTAAGCATATCATATGTTTAAGTACTTTCTGCACACTTGAGATAAGGCATCAGTTACTAAAAAAATTTCCACCAAATAAAACAGTGTACTTAAGGCCTAGCGGATTAATTTTTTTCCTAATAAAAATTCATCATCTGATTCTTTATAAAAGTATTTAAGTTTTAAGTTTGTGATACGTAGGGCACTTCTAGCCTAGGATTTTCAATCAAGCAAGACCAATATTAATAAGAGCAATACTAAATGCAATCGATATTGAAATTTTATTTGGCGTCTATCCTGTTAGCAAATTGTGTATAATGTAGCTGTTTTACTATATCAGACTTTAATTTTGCTTTGTAAGTGAAGAAAATCTATCACAGGAGACTTTTTAAAATTTTTGTATGTAAAACGTTTTTCAGTACATACATAAAAAGAGGCAATACTGTAATACATCAGCATAAAATATTCAATGTGCACTTTAAAAAATTACGAAAATCGTGTTGTCTGCAGCTGACTTTACCACGTTTGTGACAGGAATAGTTTGCGTAAAGATTATCAATATAATTTAATAAAGTGGCGCTTAATACCAAAATAAAGTTTATTCTCAATTATTTGCCCATAGCGTAGTTTGGTATTTATAAATGTTCGGGACATAAAAAAATAAAACATACATAAAACGGTTGTCACCGCTCCGAAATTTGGTTTATAAATTTACATAATTCGTTTTCCGTCACGTATTATTTTCAGCAGAGCCTATATATAACCACTGAATCCTCTACTTCTTGATAGCGATGGCCTAATGATAGACCTAATAATTTTGACAGATGTAAAGACATTGGACATCTTTAATATTTAATTATCGTTACAAATATTCTTCGACATGATGATATAGTGTTCATTAAACCGATAAGTTGAAAAAGTGGAGAGACAAAGCGAAGTACAAACGTTAGCTCAAAAACTGCCCGAATGAATGTTGAGGTCTTGGCGGAACCAGAAAACTGTACAGTAAACAGAATTAATAAATTTCGCGAGTAAATGATGGACATAAATATGATTCACTAATATGTACTGTCACAGGAATACGGGATACAATCCAGTTATTATCTCTCGTTCCTCAGTCTAAAATTCTAAACACAATGAAGAGAGCACAGTGGTTTTAGGAATATTACTCGTTTCGTATCCGTTCGCAAGAACATGGAAGAAAATGCTTATTGACGAAAACGCCAAAGAATCNTAGGAATATTACTCGTTTCGTATCCGTTCGCAAGAACATGGAAGAAAATGCTTATTGACGAAAACGCCAAAGAATCAAGTGGTAAGCGATTGAGTAATGAATAGACAGTAATATGCAATGAAAATGGACCCAGGGAAATCCATTTCATTATTGGAAGAGATGAGAATGAATTTCCGTGCGATAGCTTTCTCTCATGAGACAAGTAATAAGGAACGCGTTCTTTGAATGATTCTTGCAGTGCTGTAAATAACTGAGTGAAATATTATTTTGGACGTATGTTATTAGATAACTTTGGGACATGACACAGAAACTCCTTAACATAACCAAATAAACTTATACTTATTAATTTAAATAGAAATATCTTGGCATTGTAAAATTACTCCACCCTTACTGTCGCAGCAGGAAGACACCTGTCAATAACATAAACTCTTAGTTGCATGAACTGTGAAAGATGTACTTTAGTGTCACTGACTGCGACAAGGATCCCGTATATTTCAAAACTCTGTTATTCCAAATTTAGTCTCTCTGAAGATGAGAACACGCATTAGATTCTGAAAGGTTGCTACTATATCGTTGTAAAATGCGTANTAGGAATATTACTCGTTTCGTATCCGTTCGCAAGAACATGGAAGAAAATGCTTATTGACGAAAACGCCAAAGAATCGAGTGGTAAGCGATTGAGTAATGAATAGACAGTAATATGCAATGAAAAGGGACCCAGGGAAATCCATTTCATTATTGGAAGAGTTGAGAATGAATTTCCGTGCGATAGCTTTCTCTCATGAGACAAGTGATAAGGCACGCGTTCTTTGAATGATTCTTGCAGTTCTGTAAATAACTGAGAAAAAAATTATTTTGGACGTATGTTATTAGAGAACTTTGGGACATGACACAGAAACTCCTAAACATAGCCAAATAAACTTAGATTTATTTATTTAAATAGAAATATCTTGGCATTGTAAAATTACTGCACCCTTACTGTCACAGCAGGAAGACACCTGCCAATAACATAAACTCTTAGTTGCATGAACAGTGAAAGATGTACTTTAGTGTCACTGACTGCGACAAGGATCCCGTATATTTCAAAACTCTGTTATTCTAAATTTAGTCTCTCTGAAGATGAGAACACGCATTAGATTCTGAAAGGTTGCTACTATATCGTTGTAAAATGCGTANTAAATTTAGTCTCTCTGAAGATGAGAACACGCATTAGATTCTGAAAGGTTGCTACTATATCGTTGTAAAATGCGTAATCTTTTCGTCTGTGTTGTCTTCATTGCGTCGTCTAAAAGTTATTCGCATGAATCCGTAGACATTGCCTTGTTCGCTTGATTAATAGTTTTGTTGAGTTTTCTTCATAGGCCTGTAATAACTGACTTAATTTCTTCTGCTGAGTTCCCTATGTGCAATTTACAACAGATGGTCTTGGTTTGCTTTAAGATGTCTGTGTTACCATCTAATGTTCTGTGTTACCTGCGACAAACGACACGTCTCTGTAAATAGGGGTGACCAAACATTCAAATAAAAACACAGTCTATAAGATCCGTTAGGCTACATTTCAGTAGCATATACAAACTAAAGAGAGCCGAGTCGTTTGAAAATTGGGCCCTAATGGAATATACTAGATATTAATGACACCACAAAAAGACATTGTCTCGCGATTATTTCAGAAGCATTCATCAGAGTTAACTGTGTACATAGCCCAATTATTTACAATATCATGAAAAAATTAAGATAAATCGTCGACCACTATTTTAAATTCACATTTAAGCCTATTTTCTTTTGAAAAGGTGGTTTGCAAGATGACCCTTGCTTGCTCGTTTCTTCAACTCCTCTTGCCAATTACACCACAAAATCTTACGACAATCTCGCGGAAAAAGTTTAACAGAAACTTATAAAAGCAATGTTCTGGAATTTACCATTTAAGTAAAATTAGTCCTAAAATTTTATTTTGCAAATTTTACTTGGCGGTGACTCAGATAACTTGCTACTGCCCGTAGTGTACAAACAACTTCCGAAATTTGCGTTACCTGGAAAGTGGCGGTTCATTTGATGCGCATGTACACGTTCGTTGATTGGCTGCTTGAGGTATTCTACGTGGGATTCGTGTATGATTTGCTACTGCAAGCTGCGAGATGCTCGGTCCCCTACTGGACAGGTAGCCGGCTGGCAAGTGAAGCCGGACTCACAACCATCCTTCGGATCAGTCAGTAGTCGCCCGTCCGTCCGGCGCCCACGTGATCTTCAACCAATCGCAGCGCAACTTCTTTTTTCTATACGCCCATTCGTAAAATATTTCTCAAACTTTAACTTTCGATGGGCGGACAGATGGGCCACCGCCTTCTGATGGGCATTACGTAGGCTTGATTACGCACTTTGAAATAAAACGCAAGGCAGTGGATCTGCGATTATTTGTATTTGTTGGCAAATTTAGAAATTTTAAATGTAAAAAAANGAAATAAAACGCAAGGCAGTGGATCTGCGATTATTTGTATTTGTTGGCAAATTTAGAAATTTTAAATGTAAAAAAAAATATATATATATAAATTTTTATTACGTGAAAAAATTATTTCCCCAAAACATTTATTTCCTGAAAACGTATTTCCAACCGAAATATATATCCAACTAAAGAAAGATCACGATGTTAAGTTGTCGCACTGANGAAATAAAACGCAAGGCAGTGGATCTGCGATTATTTGTATTTGTTGGCAAATTTAGAAATTTTAAATGTAAAAAAATATATATATATATAAATTTTTATTACGTGAAAAAATTATTTCCCCAAAACATTTCTTTCCTGAAAACGTATTTCCAACCGAAATATATATCCAACTAAAGAAAGATCACGATGTTAAGTTGTCGCACTGAAATTTTGCCGTACAGAAGGATTGATGGACGACGGATTGCTTTGAGTCCAACCTAAGCTACCAAGCGCAGATTGGCGAACGGAGCGACGATATGTTGCTGGCCAGTGACACCATTTTGCCGGCGTGTACGACTGGGGTTGGCTGTATAAACGGCTGCTTCTCTTATGTAGGCTTCAGTATTCTGCAGTAGCGCGGTGATATTTGGAAGGCGCCTAACAAGTAGGTCTTTTTGTCTCCCACGGGGATGAGGAGATGTAGCCTACAAGTGCAGCAGCGAATACTTGGGCGGCGGATGCGGAAGTACACAGCTAAAAATACTTCGGCCAAATACGTCACTCCACGTTTTCCTCAGGAGAAAATCGGGCGTGACACCGCAGGACAATCGAATCAGAATCTTCATGTTTAGAGTGTCATTGCGTCATATGGCTGAACGTATTTAAAGGTCGTTCACGATAAAGTGATCATTTTTGAAATGTACCTTTGAAAAATGTTATTGCTCCTACAAACATGTATTTTAATGGGCACACTGACAGGCACGCGCCCTCTAAAGTTGGTAACGACGCGAAGGAAACAAAGTAGTCCCATGTCTTATCGCTAAATTTAAAGTGTTGGGAAAACATTTGAAGCTATTGAAATTATTTGTTCTACTTTCTGTATTTTTTATGCATACAAGTGCATGAATTAGCACAGTTGTAAAATATTTACTTTTCTAATTATTCCTCAGTTTTACTTGACCAACGCATGAATGATGCGACCAGGCCCATGGCAATGTTAATTTTACGTACGTCGGAAGTATTCGGAATGTGCATACAAGCAGATCTTTAGTAGGGCTTTCGAAAATGTTCAGTTTACCGTGAACAGCCTTTACTTGCCCGCGGCCCAGAAGCGTGGGAGCGATAAGGCCGACCTATGCGCGCAGATGGAATGTCTGGTCGCCTTTACAAGCAAGACGCTGAACTCGCGTGCAGTCTTTCTCAGGTCTACGCTTCTCTGTAGGACTTCCAGCGGCGATCCGATAATTGTATGGTGTAATGTTAAAACGAACGTTGGCTGCAGGTCCCTTTGCTGTGCTAATTAGCTCGTATTTTCCCCTTTTTCACTTAAAAAAAAAATTATACGTTACAGACGGAAAACAGAAAACGTAAACTAGCATTCTAACGTGGGTAATTTATTAAATGCTATTCGTAAGCAGACACGGCTCAAAATTTTGAACAGTTTTTAAATGACAACTATACAACTGTAGACNCGGCTCAAAATTTTGAATAGTTTTTAAATGACAACTATAGAACTGTAGACCTACTCTCTGTTTGATGACCCGAGCAAAATGCGTCCTTTATTAAGTACTGAATTGAGTACAGAATAATGGGCGGTTTTACGTACCAAGCTTTTAAGTGCTGTCAGTTCGCTGTAGCTTACGTCTGATACTTATGTACCTCCGTCACCAAATCGTCCTTCTTGCGTTATCAATTACCGTGAGTGCCAAGGGGGTGGCGTGTGGATACAGAACCCCGGGACTGTAAGAGGGTGAGAGGAGGAAGGGGGGTTTGTTACCCCGCTGGGACCGCCCCTTCGCGACGCGTGAAGCCATTACAAACAACCTCTCGACATGCGGTGCGCCGCTCCGTTGTCGGGGCAAACGTATTGCGGCTCACCCTACTGCAACTACCAACCCCTGTGGGGCGAGCGTCGTAACAGGGANTGTTGTCGGGGCAAACGTATTGCGGCTCACCCTACTGCAACTACCAACCCCTGTGGGGCGAGCGTCGTAACAGGGATGAACACCTCTACGGATTTCTGTGTGTGTGATAAGGGTGGGGAGGGACGGAGGAGGAAGGGAGGGATGGAGAGAGAGAGAAAGAGAGAGTAGGTGATAGGGGAAATAATATAATATTTTTCGGATTCTCAGAGGCATTACGAACCACATTTCTTCGCGGAAAATTAATCGATTAGGGGCTTACCAGTAAATTAGTGTGAGCATAATAAGTGTTTCTAGAAAATTAAATAACGTATCGTTCGGACGCAGAGTAGGTATGTAGGCTGCACGTAGTTAAAATGGCCTGGTAGTTCCTTTGATGAGGGCGTACCTACTCTCTGATTGGCTGCAAGCATAATTAGGATTAACGATTTAAAAAATTAACTATTAAAACTAACCGATAAATCCATGAGTTTGCAGAAATCATGCAGACGTCGTTATAGAGTTATGATTTACCGATAAAAATTCAGCTTCAAAAAGCTACAATTTTGAGTGGCTGAAGTCAAATCTAGATAAATGAAGTTTAATCCACTTGGTGAAATCTGCGCTCATGGAGTTCAGGAAAATCTCTGTCATTGCCTGTTTGGATACGTACCTTTACTCTACCAATTAAGTACTCTTTTTATTTGTCGTATGAAGGCTTTAAGAAAATGTGACGACCCCACAGGCCGGGTCACTCCCGGATTTTTACATGTGGTAATCGTGCCGGACGATGCTGCTGATCGGCGCGCCTTCTCGGAGATCTCCCGTATCCCTTTCTCCTTCATTCTGGCTCTGCTCCATACTCACCTCAATCACCCTCATCGGCTCTCAAGTCCTCGCTGTTAAGAGCCGCCAAACTTTATTCACTCACTCAAAACCTTTACATTTTGTAAAACCCTTAAATGAACAGGATGCACCGTGTATCTTATTGCACATGATGTGGATATTTTCAAACAGTTAAATAGATCCTTCCTTGAGACGGCTAACAACTAAAGATCGACTCAAGCCTAACTTGCCGAAATTTCAAATAAAAATGTAACGACCTCAAACAGTCAGCCTACTGCCAAAAGAATGCACGAAATTTACTGGTCTCTATTAATAGCATATTTTTAAAGTGCTATCTCTGCGGAAATTGGCGGCAGAGACCAGACACGCTGAGGCTGAAACAGTGATAACTACTCCTTACCAGTGAAATATGACTGTGAACTGATGATAACCTTTACNAGACACGCTGAGGCTGAAACAGTGATAACTACTCCTTACCAGTGAAATATGACTGTGAACTGATGATAACCTTTACAGTGGAATCACCCGCATACTTCCGATAAGAACAATAGTAACAGTGGTTAGATTTTGGTGATTTGTAGGTGATTCTGACGATCCACTTCCCTGATTTTTGGTGAACATTGCTCGCTACTGACCCATCAATAAATAACAATTTATTGACTGTATTTTCAGTGGAAAAAATTTCACTGATAGAAATCACTGATTCAGCTTTATAACGCAGTGACATTTTAAGTAACAGTGATTGACTCTGAGACACTTTCTCAACCTCTCAACTTGTACGGACGACTTACGTGTGTAACCATGAAAACTGAATATTTATGATATAGTGTTTAACACTACGAATAAAAGTGTTTATTCAAAGATTAAAACTTAAACATATTTTACATAGAGTTTTGTTTTGTTTGTTTTTTACCTGCGTACTGTAATAGTTTAGAGACTATTGTGTAGATAGGATGCTGTGTACATTCGAAATGTTCCCTTCATTCGAAATGTCGTGTATGGTAGTTCCACGCTGTGTATATAAAATTGTTTGTAACTCGAATGCACAGATATTTCCCTAAGCAGGCTGAAGCTGGGATAATGTTTGTACCCCGGCTGATAGTGCTTGGACTTGGGGAGCTGTGGCATGAGCAGCAGACCTCATCTGCTGCGAGAACTTGCGAGCACGTGGGCTTCTTGTGTATGTGTCTGTGAGTGTCGTCATTGGCAGTGTGTGAAGCGATCGGCCGAGCGCTGCGTGTAGGCCTTGTATTATTGTGTCAAGTCGCCATGCAACATTTGCTGTGTATTACCGCTGTACTGAAAAGAAAAGAGGATTGAATCCACTTAGTGGATAATAAACTATTTGATCGTTTCATATAGCAATCAGTCTTGCTTGTTTTCATACCCCTTTCCTTGTTATTTCTCACACGCATAAAGATTCACAGTGTTTTAAAACAACCAGTGTAAACATACTTTTTTTTTGTAATAACTTGGATCTTTACTTTACATCTTATCACCAAACAAGTGAACGGTGTATACATGTATACATATATAACAATCCACTATCGATAAATTATTGGTACGGACACTTAATTTTTGCTTAAAGATTCCGTGCAGGTTGGACTCAACTCAACTGCAGCTTTCTTTTTTTTTGTTACGTGCCTTTGTGAACATATATTTTCATTCTTGACTGGGTTTGTTATAATTATGTAACGCCTTAAGTGAAGATTTTTATTGACGGGTAGACACCGAAGACCCTTAGGAAGTAAAAATATTTTATTNTTATGTAACGCCTTAAGTGAAGATTTTTATTGACGGGTAGACACCGAAGACCCTTAGGAAGTAAAAATATTTTATTAAGAAAGTGTTTCGAAGAACATAAAATACATGAAAACTTTTCGTAAAAATTATGTGTCCCTAAGTATTAGATAAAGGCACAAACTCAATATATTTAAATATACAAGTACAAATTTCTCCTACAATCTGCTCACGCACGCAGTCATAAAAATACGTCTTTACATGCAAACAGCAATATGTACTTACAGAAAATGCTGTTGTTGATATCACGCCGCTATACACAGCATAGGGCAAGGAGTAGAGTGCCCTGCAACAAATGACTGCAGAAAGTCAAAACAAAAATGTACTACAAAGAGAAAAAAATTCCTTCAACTTAGCTTGAAAACTTTTACAAACTTATCTGGAATATACATAACTGGCTACTGTATTTGTCACAACACTCAGAACGTTCACGCCGTCAGCCGAAACCTCAGTTTTGAAACCGATCTAACCAAAGTAAGGTTTTAGTAACACGTTTATACCTTCACACGAAACACAGTTTTGGAAACTTGTGTTTCGTGTGTTATTTTATGCCGTAAATCACTGTTATCATAAAAGTTTCATTTCTTTCTTTTAAGATAATACGAAAAGGAAATACATTTTACAGAACAATCATAAGTAAGATCAGAAAGTTATTTAAATTTAAATNTTTAAGATAATACGAAAAGGAAATACATTTTACAGAACAATCATAAGTAAGATCAGAAAGTTATTTAAATTTAAATACATTGCTTTGTAAAGCATAATCTAAATGTAGTATTTAGTAACTTTTTTAAAGATGTCACATATTTATTGTGTATTAGTAATGTTCGTATTAACATCTTAATTATATAAACGCTCTGTATTTAGACTCATTATTTTCATCTGTTAAACATTCTGGTTTGCACTTCAACAGATTCCAGTAGTACTTTTACTATATTTACAAACAAAACCGAAGTTTCCTTGTTTATACTGCACACAAAACATAACATTCGACGCAAAACTTGAATTAAAAACCTAGGTTTCGAAATACGTGGAAACCTCATTTTCGCGTAATTTATACCGCACACAAACTTTACTTTCCGAAACCCAAGTTACCGAAACTCTGGTTTCAGCTGACGGTATAAAAGTACTAACTACCTGAGTGTTATGTAAACCAAAGGTACTACCGAGTTGAATCATTTTGATATAAAAGAAAAGGAACAACATTTAATGTCTTTAGTAAGGACAATTTTAAGACATATTCAGCATTCAGAAAACTTCAACATTTTTTTTATACAAGTTCTCTTTTATCAGCAACGCACTACTGATATCTAATATTTACACAAAATGTTAAGTTAATTNTTTTTTTTATACAAGTTCTCTTTTATCAGCAACGCACTACTGATATCTAATATTTACACAAAATGTTAAGTTAATTGTTTACAGGTACCCGCAAGTGGAGTATTCGTGAATTAGTTGATAATAATAAGATGAATTAAAAGTTTATGATATAATAGCTTACAAATACCATCTTTATTTTAATTTTGCATAGTCATTGTTACACAGGTGTTATGATACATATTCACTGCAAATGGAGTTCTAGGTAAGGGATAGCAACAAAAAACGAAATAAAGTGTAATTAAAAAATGAGTCAAATACAGTTTGAGCAAATCAAATAAAATGAAATTAATCTTTCAGTGCTACCTTTCAGAACACTAAGNAAATGAGTCAAATACAGTTTGAGCAAATCAAATAAAATGAAATTAATCTTTCAGTGCTACCTTTCAGAACACTAAGTTAAATCAAGAGGTATCTGACAGCCAGTCATGTAAATAATAATAACAAAATATATATTCCCTTTATTGGAAATGTGTTCTTGAGAAAAATTGCAACGCCTCGCCAAATGGTTATAATAAAANAAATGAGTCAAATACAGTTTGAGCAAATCAAATAAAATGAAATTAATCTTTCAGTGCTACCTTTCAGAACACTAAGAGTTAAATCAAGAGGTATCTGACAGCCAGTCATGTAAATAATAATAAAAAAATATATATTCCCTTTATTGGAAATGTGTTCTTGAGAAAAATTGCAACGCCTCGCCAAATGGTTATAATAAAAATAGCATTGATTAATGTTTTTACGTTTGCTGTTACTGCACAATTTTTCAAGGAAACCAACACTTAACAAATAGCCACGACCTTGCTGCTGGATGTCTTTCATGAAAAAGGAATATCACACAAGAAACACCTAGGTCAAAACATACAGTACGTAAAACCACGCCCGTTAGTTACTGATATATCCAGATTTCGTGTCGACGAGAAATTACGTCAAGTAGCTAGTAACAGAAAAACATATAAAAATAAATAAAAAAAATTTCATTCGTGTAAAAACTTACTGAAGTTCAATTTATTTATTCCAGTGCTATAGTTATATTTATGTGTAAAATATAACACAAATTTATGAAAAATTTTAGGAAGCAGACGTTAAAATCGGAAATGGTCAATCGTCTTGACACGCCCGTAAATGAGGAGCATAGCAGTAACTACAATTTGGCTTTTGTTGCAACTTTGTGGTGAGTACGGTTGTCTTTGTTACAAATGTCACTTGTTTTTCACAAGTTAAGGAGTTCTTTTAAATACATTTTGGTAAAAATTAAATTTTTAAGATCATACTTACCTTTCCTCTATTTTAAATCATTATTATTTCTCGGGTTGTCGAGGCAACGTATTCAAAGAATACGTTCTGAAATCTTAAATATTAATCATGTTTACATTTTTAAAAACTTCCGAGGTCGTATAAATGGGAAACGACAAAAATTTGATGCATTCTGTGGCAGATTGGTGTATCGGTTCAAAATTTTCTTTACAAGTACAGCCATCACAAATGGAGAAAATACTGATTATTTTTTTGAGAGTGACACGTGATGACGTTGAAAACAAAAATAAATACCGCAGCTGAAGCATCAAAGAATGCAATTAGCAAAAACTAAAAATTCAAAAATTTAAACCTGCGCCAAATACACTCGTAACTGGCAGAATGAAAACGAAAATTGTTAAAGTATGGAAGTCAACATAAAGAGGCAACACGATAGAAAACGAAACCAAAAAAATGCGATCAGTAAAACATTTAGTGTTATTTTTTCGGAAAACAATCTGAAAAATATTAGCACTTAATTAAGAGGTTAGTGTAAAGCAGGCGAAATACTTGTCAAGCCCGTACTATTGATAGATGTGAAAAGTAAACTACAAGCAACAGATTCTAAATATTAATTAGAGTACTTGAGGAAAACAATTATTAAAGAATGTAGTTATTTATTGATCAATGTNAGACACGCTGAGGCTGAAACAGTGATAACTACTCCTTACCAGTGAAATATGACTGTGAACTGATGATAACCTTTACTGTGGAATCACCCGCATACTTCCGATAAGAACAATAGTAACAGTGGTTAGATTTTGGTGACTTGTAGGTGATTCTGACGATCCACTTCCCTGATTTTTGGTGAACATTGCTCGCTACTGACCCATCAATAAATAACAATTTATTGACTGTATTTTCAGTGGAAAAAATTTCACTGATAGAAATCACTGATTCAGCCTTATAACGCAGTGACATTTTAAGTAACAGTGATTGACTCTGAGACACTTTCTCAACCTCTCAACTTGTACGGACGACTTACGTGTGTAACCATGAAAACTGAATATTTATGATATAGTGTTTAACACTACGAATAAAAGTGTTTATTCAAAGATTAAAACTTAAACATATTTTACATAGAGTTTTGTTTTGTTTGTTTTTTACCTGCGTACTGTAACAGTTTAGAGACTATTGTGTAGATAGGATGCTGTGTACATTCGAAATGTTCCCTTCATTCGAAATGTCGTGTATGGTAGTTCCACGCTGTGTATATAAAATTGTTTGTAACTCGAATGCACAGATATTTCCCTAAGCAGGCTGAAGCTGGGATAATGTTTGTACCCCGGCTGATAGTGCTTGGACTTGGGGAGCTGTGGCATGAGCAGCAGACCTCATCTGCTGCGAGAACTTGCGAGCACGTGGGCTTCTTGTGTATGTGTCTGTGAGTGTCGTCATTGGCAGTGTGTGAAGCGATCGGCCGAGCGCTGCGTGTAGGCCTTGTATTATTGTGTCAAGTCGCCATGCAACATTTGCTGTGTATTACCCTGTACTGAAAAGAAAAGAGGATTGAATCCACTTAGTGGATAATAAACTATTTGATCGTTTCATATAGCAATCAGTCTTGCTTGTTTTCATACCCCTTTCCTTGTTATTTCTCACACGCATAAAGATTCAGTGTTTTAAAACAACCAGTGTAAACATACTTTTTTTTTGTAATAACTTGGATCTTTACTTTACATCTTATCACCAAACAAGTGAACGGTGTATACATGCATACATATATAACAATCCACTATCGATAAATTATTGGTACGGACACTTAATTTTTGCTTAAAGATTCCGTGCAGGTTGGACTCAACTCAACTGCAGCTTTCTTTTTTTTTGTTACGTGCCTTTGTGAAAATATATTTTCATTCTTGACTGGGTTTGTTATAATTATGTAACGCCTTAAGTGAAGATTTTTATTGACGGGTAGACACCGAAGACCCTTAGGAAGTAAAAATATTTTATTAAGAAAGTGTTTCGAAGAACATAAAATACATGAAAACTTTTCGTAAAAATTATGTGTCCCTAAGTATTAGATAAAGGCACAAACTCAATATATTTAAATATACAAGTACAAATTTCTCCTACAATCTGCTCACGCACGCAGTCATAAAAATACGTCTTTACATGCAAACAGCAATATGTACTTACAGAAAATGCTGTTGTTGATATCACGCCGCTATACACAGCATAGGGCAAGGAGTAGAGTGCCCTGCAACAAATGACTGCAGAAAGTCAAAACAAAAATGTACTACAAAGAGAAAAAAATTCCTTCAACTTAGCTTGAAAACTTTTACAAACTTATCTGGAATATACATAACTGGCTACTGTATTTGTCACAACACTCAGAACGTTCACGCCGTCAGCCGAAACCTCAGTTTTGAAACCGATCTAACCAAAGTAAGGTTTTAGTAACACGTTTATACCTTCACACGAAACACAGTTTTGGAAACTTGTGTTTCGTGTGTTATTTTATGCCGTAAATCACTGTTATCATAAAAGTTTCATTTCTTTCTTTTAAGATAATACGAAAAGGAAATACATTTTACAGAACAATCATAAGTAAGATCAGAAAGTTATTTAAATTTAAATGCATTGCTTTGTAAAGCATAATCTAAATGTAGTATTTAGTAACTTTTTTAAAGATGCCACATATTTATTGTGTATTAGTAATGTTCGTATTAACATCTTAATTATATAAACGCTCTGTATTTAGACTCATTATTTTCATCTGTTAAACATTCTGGTTTGCACTTCAACAGATTCCAGTAGTACTTTTACTATATTTACAAACAAAACCGAAGTTTCCTTGTTTATACTGCACACAAAACATAACATTCGACGCAAAACTTGAATTAAAAACCTAGGTTTCGAAATACGTGGAAACCTCATTTTCGCGTAATTTATACCGCACACAAACTTTACTTTCCGAAACCCAAGTTACCGAAACTCTGGTTTCAGCTGACGGTATAAAAGTACTAACTACCTGATTGTTATGTAAACCAAAGGTACTAACGAGTTGAATCATTTTGATATAAAAGAAAAGGAACAACATTTAATGTCTTTAGTAAGGACAATTTTAAGACATATTCAGCATTCAGAAAACTTCAACATTTTTTTTTATACAAGTTCTCTTTTATCAGCAACGCACTACTGATATCTAATATTTACACAAAATGTTAAGTTAATTGTTTACAGGTACCCGCAAGTGGAGTATTCGTGAATTAGTTGATAATAATAAGATGAATTAAAAGTTTATGATATAATAGCTTACAAATACCATCTTTATTTTAATTTTGCATAGTCATTGTTACACAGGTGTTATGATACATATTCACTGCAAATGGAGTTCTAGGTAAGGGATAGCAACAAAAAACGAAATAAAGTGTAATTAAAAAATGAGTCAAATACAGTTTGAGCAAATCAAATAAAATGAAATTAATCTTTCAGTGCTACCTTTCAGAACACTAAGTTAAATCAAGAGGTATCTGACAGCCAGTCATGTAAATAATAATAACAAAATATATATTCCCTTTATTGGAAATGTGTTCTTGAGAAAAATTGCAACGCCTCGCCAAATGGTTATAATAAAAATAGCATTGATTAATGTTTTTACGTTTGCTGTTACTGCACAATTTTTCAAGGAAACCAACACTTAACAAATAGCCACGACCTTGCTGCTGGATGTCTTTCATGAAAAAGGAATATCACACAAGAAACACCTAGGTCAAAACATACAGTACGTAAAACCACGCCCGTTAGTTACTGATATATCCAGATTTCGTGTCGACGAGAAATTACGTCAAGTAGCTAGTAACAGAAAAACATATAAATATAAATAAAAAAATTTTCATTAGTGTAAAAACTTACTGAAGTTCAATTTATTTATTCCAGTGCTATAGTTATATTTATGTGTAAAATATAACACAAATTTATGAAAATTTTTAGGAAGCAGACGTTAAAATCGGAAATGGTCAATCGTCTTGACACGCCCGTAAATGAGGAGCATAGCAGTAACTACAATTTGGCTTTTGTTGCAACTTTGTGGTGAGTACGGTTGTCTTTGTTACAAATGTCACTTGTTTTTCACAAGTTAAGGAGTTCTTTTAAATACATTTTGGTAAAAATTAAATTTTTAAGATCATACTTACCTTTCCTCTATTTTAAATCATTATTATTTCTCGGGTTGTCGAGGCAACGTATTCAAAGAATACGTTCTGAAATCTTAAATATTAATCATGTTTACATTTTTAAAAACTTCCGAGGTCGTATAAATGGGAAACGACAAAAATTTGATGCATTCTGTGGCAGATTGGTGTATCGGTTCAAAATTTTCTTTACAAGTACAGCCATCACAAATGGAGAAAATACTGATTATTTTTTTGAGAGTGACACGTGATGACGTTGAATACAAAAATAAATACCGCAGCTGAAGCATCAAAGAATGCAATTAGCAAAAACTAAAAATTCAAAAATTAAAACCTGCGCCAAATACACTCGTAACTGGCAGAATGAAAACGAAAATTGTTAAAGTATGGAAGTCAACATAAAGAGGCAACACGATAGAAAACGAAACCAAAAAAATGCGATCAGTAAAACATTTAGTGTTATTTTTTCGGAAAATAATCTGAAAAATATTAGCACTTAATTAAGAGGTTAGTGTAAAGCAGGCGAAATACTTGTCAAGCCCGTACTATTGATAGATGTGAAAAGTAAACTACAAGGAACAGATTCTAAATATTAATTAGAGTACTTGAGGAAAACAATTATTAAAGAATGTAGTTATTTATTGATCAATGTAAACAGAAAAGGAAATATAGACAAATAATTAACGTATGCACATAGATATCAACGTAACAAAAAAAGTAAAATGCTGGGAACTAGGTAAGGACCAGTACCCCATAATAACCGACGCTCTGAAC
>NQII01000299.1:90091-121136 GCA_002778355.1 Clitarchus hookeri | reverse complement strand
ATTTTCGCATGTGGGAATCGTGTCGGACAATGCCGCTTGTCGGTGGGTTTTCTCGAATTCCGGTCCTTACTTCATATTCGCCTCGCCTTCGGCCTCATAGGCTGTCAAGACCTCGTTGTTAAGAGCCATCCAAATCTCTCCAAGGGTCACTGAAAGTTATAAAGTAAGCTGTTTGATCTGGCGAATCACTCGACGGAACTGCAAACCAGTACGTCGGAGTGTTGGGTTTTACTGGATATCAGCGAAATTCACCCACTGTGATAATCAGTCAGCTACCACTGGTTTCCAGTGAAGACATTTACCTTGTTTTTAAGGATTCTGAGACACTCTGACTATTCTATCTTCAAAGTGTAAATACACTCGGGACCAGGAAGGAAAGAAACCTATCGGAATACCCGGAAACAGATGGAAAGAAGACGTGAAACGAGATCTGACGAAGCTGGAGGTCGACGAACAGAACGAGATTGCAGGAACTGACTTGCGAGGTCGTAAACGGACTACTGTATGATGTTTTTGTGCAATTAGGAGACCAAATCAAATTTCACGTTCACAAAATGTAACCACCACCAGAGCTTCCCCGGATAATGACTGTATATAAGCTCAAGAGTAGTAAGTCCTGCCACGTTTTATGTGCACAGTAACAGCACAGAGCAGATAAAATAACTAGATGCGAAATGGCGTGACGGTTCCTTTGAAGTGCCCGTACCTTTTTTTCTTATTGGCTGCGCGAGACTCTTGAAGTGGGCCTTGTGTCTGATTGACTCCTGCGTCCTGTGAAATGTTTCCTATCGTCTGGTTAGCCGGCTGGTAAGTTTCAAGGCGCTGATTGGCAAATGGCGTTTGTTGGTGGCCAGTGACGCCATTTTGCTGGCGTGAGTAGCTGGAGTTCGCAGTATACGTTGCCTTTTACATAACAGTATTCTTAACTGTCCTGTAGTAACCACAGACTGAAAATTAGGTAGACTGTTTATTCGCTTCATGCGCATGTACCCAACATTGACCTACCCTAATCATACACAACTCTCTAAGTCACATGGTCAACAGAGATGAAAGTTTTTGTTTATATGTAAATTTTTAAATGACAAGCACTATTATATTATTTAAATACTTGTACCAATTAGAATTTAATCAAACGGCATTACAAATTGGTTAGAGGAAGTATACATACAACTCAAAGCATTTGTTTACAAAGCAGTATTCTAACCTAAAATCCAAACCATGCCATTTTCACTAGACGTGTTGGCAGAAAAGCGTTTCAATGTTGGCACATGGAGATTGGATGTGCGCAGTCAGCGAGCTCGGCCTACCTCATCTTCAGTCTATGGTAGTAACAGCGACCCACTGACATCCCGTTACGGACAACTCGCTGAATGTGCGTTATGGTTACCACGGTTGAATGTGAATGTCGTGTGTGTGTTGCATAACCTGTTTCTGTCACTTGTAATACGCCAGACACTGTGGTTGTGTAGGGTGCTGCCGCTGGGGGTCAGAGTTTAATAGTAACAACCTATATTTTCTTTAAACTATGTAGGGGCAGTGATATTTCGCGAAAAAGCACTCTATGGTCGTCCAGCTTCTTTTATTGGCTAAAAGATGTTCTGGCCCGTGTTAACCGTTTGCGCACGAATCACAAAGGTTCAGTGTCGGAGTTACTTAGTTCTGAGTGGCTTGGTCAAAGACGGACACAGCACCAGCAGCCAACGGAGGTATAACAGCTGAGGTGTGTATATAGAATTGAAGTCTACTGTGTGCTCCCATTTTTACGCGAAAAGTCACTGTCTCTACAACTATGGTAATGAGGATCCATCTATTTTGACTAAGGACTAATCAGACGGGCCCAAAAAATGTTATTTGGCTTTGAGGAAATTTTAGCATTTTTGAAACGTGTCGTCAAAAATAATAGAAAAAGTACTTCTGCCGTTTTCGACGTAAACTTAAAGATTTTGAATGTAAATTTTGCTTCAGACATTTTGAAAAGCAAATTAAATACAATTGCTTCCTTGGCTAAAATTTTGCATTGAATCATAAGAATGCCACGAAGCAATTTCTTGGAAGTGCGAGACTTGGATAGCTTACAAATTGCTGTAAACTTACAGGATTTCATTTTAATTTCAAAACTATCGTAAAATGTTAAACGGAATTTTTACATGATCTGGCGATATCTAAAATTTGTTTGACACAACTTATAAAATTAAAATTTTCACAATATCTTTTATTTCAGTTTTTAATATATATTTCATTTTTCTTTTTACTTTTATTGGATCGGCACTTGATAAAACGTCACCCAAATATAAAATATTATTTCAATACAAGAAAATATTTTCAACACTTGAACAGCCTTTAAAAAAACGCGCAAACATTTATCTGTAATGGTGATGTATAACCATTTGAGAGAAATGAATTAAATTCAGCAGAGAGGGAAACAACTAACGACTTACCAAATGAGAAGCAGCCATTATATCGCATCACCAAACACTCTCTGTAGAGAACATTCGTTTTTATTATTTCAGCGTATATGAATCTAGCATTATAAGGCTCAATAATACCTACTTGAAAATTTGACCTTGGCTAATACACGTCATCTCCCCATTTACCAGATGATGGAACGGGAGGTATACGGTAGTGTTTTTTGACATTCCTATCTTAGGCAAGGAATAATGGCAGATCGTATTTTTGGCGCAAGCCAGATAATGCAAAATACCACCAAGTATTTTTTTGCACGCGTCCCAAATGACGTGTTTCGCAATTGCAAGAGTTTCATAAAGGTCGCTGCAGGAAGTTTATGATAGTTTGTGTATACAGCATGCACTTATTTTATTCCAGAGATTGTGTGCCATGGTTTCTCCCAAAAATGTTTTAGTCACATGACATAAAAAAAGTAGTATGAATACAAAACGGCGGGAAACTTTGGATGACTACTTAATTCTGTTGTTCAGATTTTCCAGATACATTGGTTAAGATCATTTTGAGCCAAGGAGTTTCTTTAGTATGTCAATCTACTCCTAATATATTCCTGTGTAACTCTCAGTTTGGCACGTGATTATATAATACGGGAAAAATGCTTACATAACCGTATCAGGAGAGTCCTCTTGTAAATGAATGACAGTGAAAGTATAAGTACTTCTCGCAGATTCCGTAAGAAACACAAAAAATGTTAAAGCCTCTATCCATTCGAGCTCCAATTATAGGTTGCGAACGGGACACTGGGACACTTGGACTTTCTAGGCAATAGATAATGTAGTCACCATGAACGACATTAGCCAACTTGGCCAACTCCTTGGCCAACTGATGCAAAATAGCGGGCTCCACGAGCAATTCTTGGAAAATGTAATTTTTATTAAATAAAAATTACATATTGTTGTTTAACATTTTCCCCCAAAATAAAGAGAGTATTTGAGTCAATTCAGTTTCACAGGTTAGCGAACTCTATAATATTTAAGTACAAAATATTTTTAAGTGTGTCAACATTTACAGCTCGTTTTAAATTACGTGTACATATTGCCGTTCAGCAACACCTAAGTACAATGATCTTCTCTATGTTTATATCTACGTCAGTGCTGTGAACAAAAAGAATCGGCCTTTTCCCCCACACCCTTCCTAGGATCAAGTGTTTACGTTAGCACGCGATGTCTAATTGTAACATGAACAAATTGTTTTGAAAACCAATTTCGAGCCTGTTTGTTAGAGGGGCGTAATAACAGTTCTCGGTATCTTACCATACATAGCACGCAGTCTTTAATTACCAGTAAACACGCAACATGAAAGATCATCGAAGGCTTCCAAGGGAGATGGCGCAAACTAAAATGCCCATACATTTTCTTGAATTTTATTGGTACTCCAATAGGCCCGACTTTGGAAGTTCTTTTCTCAGCAAAGATTCAAAATAGAATAATTTGTTTAAAGTTTTTAGCACAGCGAGAGAGAATTCATGATTTAGGCAAGAACTGAAGTGATGAAATGTCGTAACATGCAACCACTTAAAGAATAAAACGTTAATTTTTAAACATAAGAAGTCACAAAGACGTCACGAACCCTACAACTTTAAATTATAAAAATGTGACCAAACTTTATTTCTTAGGGTGTTTGAAATGAACATTTGTCGTATTTGTTATTTATTCCGTTTGGATGACTTCACTTTTGGGATTTTAATAAGCCATGCTTCCAATGAAAGATCGTTTTTAAATGACTGTAGAGACAATTAATCAAATTCCAAACGAATTTGTTAGGAAAGTTACAGCCTGTAGAATATTTTAGCTGTATTTGGAACACACAAATAAATATTACTTACTAAGTTACAGAAACTAAATAAAGAGATNTGTAGAATATTTTAGCTGTATTTGGAACACACAAATAAATATTACTTACTAAGTTACAGAAACTAAATAAAGAGATAGCTTAAGATATCTGTGTTACCCCTCAGAGAAAGTTCTTGCATACATAACAACAACATAATACCATTTTTTAATTTGAATTGTCCTTGAATATGTGTATAAAATAAGTTTAGCAAAATACTTCTTAAAGCGAACTAAAAAAAAATGCCTTTCCTGAAACTTTGCAAAAGTATGAATTTGGCTAGTAGTGTGTTACAACTGTCCAAATGAACAATTTTAAATTTACTGAGAATGGCGTTACTTGTAATGCCTATAATTATAATACTATTTGAGATATATATTATTTTATTATCTACTATTGAACGTCCGCGAGGACTTGATGTACTTGTAAGTCGTTTACATAAAACACATTCCCAATTTTACCAAAAAAATTTGAAATCCATTTTTTAGCATAATATTTACATTTTAAGATTTTACTAACTCTAAATGGAATAGTCTCATTACCGTAAAGTTTAAACGGTAACCACTTAATCTCCTTTATAATATTTCCCNACTAACTCTAAATGGAATAGTCTCATTACCGTAAAGTTTAAACGGTAACCACTTAATCTCCTTTATAATATTTCCCTTAGTATTTTTAGTGAATTTAAAAGTAAAAATGGTAAAACTCAAACAAGAATGCAGCCAGCGATTGTTGTCTAAACAAAATATGTGGGGGGAGGAGAGGAATTCGCAACAAGAACCAAATCAGGAGTAAGCCTGTGTTCAGTAAATTACTGGGTCTGNATGTGGGGGGAGGAGAGGAATTCGCAACAAGAACCAAATCAGGAGTAAGCCTGTGTTCAGTAAATTACTGGGTCTGGCTGAAACGGAGGTACTGCAGCTAAATGTCAATACTTCTCTGCCGTAACTTGGCCCTTAGGACACACGAGAGCACCAATGTGATGGAAGGACGTCGGGCCCGATTGGACGTAACGGGATGTAAAGTGAGGACTCCGAACTAGAAGGCAGAGCGGACGGCGACAAAATTCGACGACTGTCGGTTACCTGCACCAAATGAAATATGGTGGTAAGTGACCTCTAAGGTAAGTGCGAGCATGTGAGCGATTGCCCTTTCCCCCCTCCTACCCACACTTCCTGCGCCTTGAGATTAAGGGTTATAGAACACATCCGACGAAGTATTTTACACGCATCAGTGTGATTGTTGGACAGTTTGTAATCTAACCTCGTTGANTTATAGAACACATCCGACGAAGTATTTTACACGCATCAGTGTGATTGTTGGACAGTTTGTAATCTAACCTCGTTGAAAATAATTTCATCTTGACTGCTGTAGTACTAGCAATCACTCTAAAATCTTGGTTATATTACTTGTTTGGACAAATGTGCATATAANCATCTTGACTGCTGTAGTACTAGCAATCACTCTAAAATCTTGGTTATATTACTTGTTTGGACAAATGTGCATATAAAACAATGCGCAGAGTCGATTAAGGGCACTTCCTACAGGCCGGCAGCTGCGAAATTTAAAAAGGAAATCCCATGTTAAAGAAATTTCGCCTCAGTGCGTTAATTTCAAAGATAAGCGTTTCAAACAAAATGTATTACTCACGAATGNCATGTTAAAGAAATTTCGCCTCAGTGCGTTAATTTCAAAGATAAGCGTTTCAAACAAAATGTATTACTCACGAATGCTTTTAGGAGTAGTTCCTTACAGCGGAGATATTTCTATAACAAGTATAACCTGTTTGCAAGGGATTTTTAAAATTTAAAAAAAAGTAAACATTGCCTATCTATAGACCTATTGAAAATATACGTTCATAGGGATATACTCCTAAAAAATTAGTGAAGAATATAATTTGTTTGAAACGCCTATCNATTTGGCTTTGAGGAAATTTTAGCATTTTTGAAACGTGTCGTCAAAAATAATAGAAAAAGTACTTCTGCCGTTTTCAACGTAAACTTAAAGATTTTGAATGTAAATTTTGCTTCAGACATTTTGAAAAGCAAATTAAATACAATTGCTTCCTTGGCTAAAATTTTCCATTGAATCATAAGAATGCCACGAAGCAATTTCTTGGAAGTGCGAGACTTGTATAGCTTACAAATTGCTGTAAACTTACAGGATTTCATTTTAATTTCAAAACTATCGTAAAATGTTAAACGGAATTNGCTTACAAATTGCTGTAAACTTACAGGATTTCATTTTAATTTCAAAACTATCGTAAAATGTTAAACGGAATTTTTATATGATCTGGCGATATCTAAAATTTGTTTGACACAAGTTATAAAATTAAAATTTTCACAATATCTTTTATTTCAGTTTTTAATATATATATTTCATTTTTCTTTTTACTTTTATTGGATCGGCACTTGATAAAACGTCACCCAAATATAAAATATTATTTCAATACAAGAAAATATTTTCAACACTTGAACAGCCTTTAAAAAAATGCGCAAACATTTATCTGTAATGGTGATGTATAACCATTTGAGAGAAATGAATTAAATTCAGCAGGGAGGGAAACAACTAACGACTTACCAAATGAGAAGCAGCCATTTTATCGCATCACCAAACACTCTCTGTAGAGAACATTCGTTTTTATTATTTCAGCGTATATGAATCTAGCATTATAANATATCGCATCACCAAACACTCTCTGTAGAGAACATTCGTTTTTATTATTTCAGCGTATATGAATCTAGCATTATAAGGCTCAATAATACCTACTTGAAAATTTGACCTTGGCTAATACACGTCATCTCCCCATTTACCAGATGATGGAACGGGAGGTATACGGTAGTGTTTTTTGACATTCCTATCTTAGGCAAGGAATAATGGCAGA
This sequence comes from Clitarchus hookeri, assembly GCA_002778355.1. Taxonomy (NCBI): domain Eukaryota; kingdom Metazoa; phylum Arthropoda; class Insecta; order Phasmatodea; family Phasmatidae; genus Clitarchus; species Clitarchus hookeri. Next base: position 113,959 of record NQII01000299.1, on the reverse strand, counting down.
TCGTATTTTTGGCGCAAGCCAGATAATGCAAAATACCACCAAGTATTTTTTTGCACGCGTCCCAAATGACGTGTTTCGCAATTGCAAGAGTTNAGCCAGATAATGCAAAATACCACCAAGTATTTTTTTGCACGCGTCCCAAATGACGTGTTTCGCAATTGCAAGAGTTACATAAAGGTCGCTGCAGGAAGTTTATGATAGTTTGTGTATACAGCATGCACTTATTTTATTCCAGAGATTGTGTGCCATGGTTTCTCCCAAAAATGTTTTAGTCACATGACATAAAAAAAAGTAGTATGAATACAAAACGGCGGGAAACTTTGGATGACTACTTAATTCTGTTGTTCAGATTTTCCAGATACATTGGTTAAGATCATTTTGAGCCAAGGAGTTTCTTTAGTATGTCAATCTACTCCTAATATATTCCTGTGTAACTCTCAGTTTGGCACGTGATTATATAATACGGGAAAAATGCTTACATAACCGTATCAGGAGAGTCCTCTTGTAAATGAATGACAGTAAAAGTATAAGTACTTCTCGCAGATTCCGTAAGAAACACAAAAAATGTTAAAGCCTCTATCCATTCGAAGTCCAATTATAGGTTGCGAACGGGACACTGGGACACTTGGACTTTCTAGGCAATAGATAATGTAGTCACCATGAACGACATTAGCCAACTTGGCCAACTCCTTGGCCAACTGATGCAAAATAGCGGGCTCCACGAGCAATTCTTGGAAAATGTAATTTTTATTAAATAAAAAATTACAAATTGTTGTTTAACATTTTCCCCCAAAATAAAGAGAGTGTTTGAGTCAATTCAGTTTCACAGGTTAGCGAACTCTATAATATTTAAGTACAAAATATTGTTAAGTGTGTCAACATTTACAGCTCGTTTTTAACTACGTGTACACATTGCCGTTCAGCAACACCTAAGTACGATGATCTTCTCTGTGTTTATATCTACGTCAGTGCTGTGAACAAAAATAATCGGCGTTTTCCCCCACACCCTTCCTAGGATCAAGTGTTTACGTTAGCACGCGATGTCTAATTGTAACATGAACAAATTGTTTTGAAAACCAATTTCGAGCCTGTTTGTTAGAGGGGCGTAATAACAGTTCTCGGTATCTTACCATACATAGCACGCAGTGTTTAATTACCAGTAAACACGCAACATGAAAGATCATCGAAGGCTTCCAAGGGAGATGGCTCAAACTAAAATGTCCATACATTTTCTTGAATTTTATTGGTACTCCAATAGGCCCGACTTTGGAAGTTCTTTTCTCAGCAAAGATTAAAAATAGAATAATTTGTTTAAAGTTTTTAGCACAGCGAGAGAGAATTCATGATTTAGGCAAGAACTGAAGTAATGTAATGTCGTGACATGCAACCAATTCAAAGAATGAAACATAAATTTTTAAACATTAGAAGTCCCAAAGAGGTTACCAACCCTACAACTTTAAATAATAAAAATGTGACCAAACTTTATTTCTTAGGGTGTTTGATATGAACATGTTTTGTCGTATTTGTTATTTATTCAGTTTGGATGACTTCACTTTTGGGATTTTAATAAGCCATGGTTCTAAGGAAAGATCGTTTTTAAATGACTGTAGAGACAATTAATCAAATTCCGAACGAATTTGTTAGGAAAGTTACTGAATGTAGAATATTTTAGCTGTATTTGGAACACACAAATAAATATTACTTACTAAGTTACAGAAACTAAATAAAGAGATAGCTTAAGATATCTGTGTTACCCCTCAGAGAAAGTTCTTGCATACATAACAACAACATAATACCATTTTTTAATTTGAATTGTCCTTGAATATGTGTATAAAATAAGTTTAGCAAAATACTTCTTAAAGCGAACTAAAAAAAAATGCCTTTCCTGAAACTTTGCAAAAGTATGAATTTGGCTAGTAGTGTGTTACAACTGTCCAAATGAACAATTTTAAATTTACTGAGAATGGCGTTACTTGTAATGCCTATAATTATAATACTATTTGAGATATATATTATTTTATTATCTACTATTGAACGTCCGCGAGGACTTGATGTACTTGTAAGTCGTTTACATAAAACACATTCCCAATTTTACCAAAAAAATTTGAAATCCATTTTTTAGCATAATATTTACATTTTAAGATTTTACTAACTCTAAATGGAATAGTCTCATTACCGTAAAGTTTAAACGGTAACCACTTAATCTCCTTTATAATATTTCCCCTAGTATTTTTAGTGAATTTAAAAGTAAAAATGGTAAAACTCAAACAAGAATGCAGCCAGCGATTGTTGTCTAAACAAAATATGTGGGGGGAGGAGAGGAATTCGCAACAAGAACCAAATCAGGAGTAAGCCTGTGTTCAGTAAATTACTGGGTCTGGCTGAAACGGAGGTACTGCAGCTAAATGTCAATACTTCTCTGCCGTAACTTGGCCCTTAGGACACACGAGAGCACCAATGTGATGGAAGGACGTCGGGCCCGATTGGACGTAACGGGATGTAAAGTGAGGACTCCGAACTAGAAGGCAGAGCGGACGGCGACAAAATTCGACGACTGTCGGTTACCTGCACCAAATGAAATATGGTGGTAAGTGACCTCTAAGGTAAGTGCGAGCATGTGAGCGATTGCCCTTTCCCCCCTCCTACCCACACTTCCTGCGCCTTGAGATTAAGGGTTATAGAACACATCCGACGAAGTATTTTACACGCATCAGTGTGATTGTTGGACAGTTTGTAATCTAACCTCGTTGAAAATAATTTCATCTTGACTGCTGTAGTACTAGCAATCACTCTAAAATCTTGGTTATATTACTTGTTTGGACAAATGTGCATATAAAACAATGCGCAGAGTCGATTAAGGGCACTTCCTACAGGCCGGCAGCTGCGAAATTTAAAAAGGAAATCCCATGTTAAAGAAATTTCGCCTCAGTGCGTTAATTTCAAAGATAAGCGTTTCAAACAAAATGTATTACTCACGAATGTTTTTAGGAGTAGTTCCTTACAGCGGAGATATTTCTATAACAAGTATAACCTGTTTGCAAGGGATTTTTAAAATTAAAAAAAAAGTAAACATTGCCTATCTATAGACCTATTGAAAATATACGTTCATAGGGATATACTCCTAAAAAATTAGTGAAGAATATAATTTGTTTGAAACGCCTATCTTTAAAATTAACGCACTTAGGCGAAATTTCCTTAACATGGAGTTTCCCGTTAAAATATGTTAATGTTCCAATATTTTCTGGCCTCCCTTATACATCGTTCCTGATTAATTTTTTTTTTACCAATATTCTGCTCTCAACTTAACAGTATCATAGTCTTTCAGAGGATGTTAAACTCAATCATTAAAGAATGTTTCGTGTCAGTTTAACTTAAAGAACTAGATATAATTGTTAAATGGCTCGGGAGAACCGAAGAAAAGTTTTCGATGTTGACATACGCCCTTGGCGCAAGACACGTGNTACCAATATTCTGCTCTCAACTTAACAGTATCATAGTCTTTCAGAGGATGTTAAACTCAATCATTAAAGAATGTTTCTTGTCAGTTTAACTTAAAGAACTAGATATAATTGTTAAATGGCTCGGAAGAACCGAAGAAAAGTTTTCGATGTTGACATACGCCCTTGGCGCAAGACACGTTAATCATGTTGAATCTGTGCCAGCTGCTTCCCCGGGCTTGAATTGTAAAAGGTAAATCACGATCTGTAATCATTAGCACTGCAGCAGAGTGTTAGTTAGGCATTCTGCCAACTACGAACATGGATAAAAGCAGCTAGTGGACAACTGAACTCTCAGTACGTCTCAAAGACGCGTCAATGTGCGAAATAAACAAATAACGAACTAACACTTGTAACATAGAAACTAAGGAAGGTTAGACAAATATTCTAGTTACAATTATTTCCCCGACCCACACTCAGTGCGCTCTGTGTTGTGATTTGGCAGTCGTGTTAAGATAATACGGAAAAAAAACCCAAAGAAAAATAATTATACCAAATTAATTTTTAAATATAAAAATACAAAATTAAATGTTTCTGTAATTAACATTTAACTAGTGATTTTATTAAGAAAGAAGCATTTGGAGTGGAAGTATTAATTATTCTAGACAGATTTTTTTCTCGGAAAAACGCGTTTCTGGTGAGTTATCAGAATATTATTGTGTGTAAAAGGAAACATTATTCAAAAATAAATTATCAGTACCTTTTTATAGCACGAACATGTGATTGCATTAACCCATTCAGAACCAGTGTACACAATTGTGTGCATTACGCATCTGTAGGTAATTATTGTTCTATACTGCACACTGAAAAGCTCAATGACCAATGATCTTACCTGTGGGTAAATGATTCGCAAACCGTCTAACTGGTCTAGGTCACAATTGGTTCATATAACGGTGTCCAAACGTATACCCTAAAGCTCATTGGATGTGACAACGAAACAAGTGTTTTGTCGACTTAGATACAGGACGCGTCATAAAAGTTTTNACCCTAAAGCTCATTGGATGTGACAACGAAACAAGTGTTTTGTCGACTTAGATACAGGACGCGTCATAAAAGTTTTTGTTTGCAACACCTGAAACCGTAAATTAAGTTGAGTCTGAAAGGGTTAACACACTTTCAATCCAACAACTACTAGTCGTTCATTACATATATTGCCAGTTAAACTAAAAAAAAAAATCGCCGTTTGGTTTGCCTACAGATCACCATCAAGAACTTAATAACTTCGTACAATAAAGGGGATANTAAAAAAAAAATCGCCGTTTGGTTTGCCTACAGATCACCATCAAGAACTTAATAACTTCGTACAATAAAGGGGATATTATACATCCACTCACTCTTTGCGTGAAGCTATTCAGTCATCGGTGTTGCAGAACAAAAATATCGCCCAGTTTAATGTTTTGTGGAGGTGAATTAGCTAGAGCATCCTACCTCGTGCGTCATTCGCTGTAATATTTCATGAACTTTTCAAGAAAATTAAGTTTAATCAGTTGTCAGGAGAACTGCTTCAAAAGACGCAAATTCGCTTGTAAATACCGCGAGGCTTCAGGGTCTTTGCAGTTAGCACACCGGTGTCCATCGTGGTGAAACGAACACGATCCCTGGAGGATCCAACTCAGAATGTTTCGTATATACACTGAAGAGCCAAGAAAAGTGGTACACCTGCCAAATATCGTGTAGGGCCCCCGCGAGCACGCAGAAGTGCTGCAAAACGACGTTGCATGGACTCGACTAATGTCTGAAGGTATGCAGGAGGCAATTCGCACCATCAATCCTGCAGGGCAGTCCAAAAATCCATAGGAGTGCGAGGCGGTGGAGATCTCTTCTGAACAGCACGTTGCAAGGCATCCCAGATATGCTCAATAATGTTCATGTCTGGTAATTTAGGTGGCCGATGGAAGTGNTATCGCTACCTCGGAGATGCTATGTCCCATCTCTCGTGCGCCGACTTTAACACCACGTTCAAACTCACTTAAATCTTGATAACCTGCCATTGTAGCAGCAGTAACCGATCTAGCTGCCGACCGCATCGCGTTACTATGATTGGTTCTATACCTCTGTTATTCGCATACGCACGCCTATACCAGTTTTTTTGGCTCTTCAGTGTAGCATAGCGAACGTGGTAGACGTTGACGGTGGGGCACTCCCTTGCCCGTCACCATGTGTTCCTTCTCTTCTATACTCAAATCTCGTCTCACTACATCCATTCCATAGGCTCCCCGAGAAATACAACTTTGTCCTTACGGGACGGCATAGACGGATCTATAAGAGGTAAGGGGTACTTCAGCTCCCCCTCCCCTCCGCTCCCTTCCCCCCAAAAATCCCTTTTTGGTACTATATAAAATAAAGCGAGTCTTAGAACGCAGCACATTGTTTATAATGTGTTATGGATAGATGCATATATACTAACAACGGAAAATCTTAAGAATTTATAGTTACATTTATACTCTGACTTTTATATGCAGCAATAAACATGAATTTTAAATTAAAATAAAATTAGAGTAAACTAAAGCAATCCCCATAGTAGCATCCCATATTTTGTTGCTGAATATGCCAATGAGGGGCGACGTTCTAAACTGTACTCTTCGAATATCCTTAAACTCTCAGAGAGACCGTATCGCATTCATATGGCAGTGTTCCAGAACTGCATAGTAATTACGCTGAGCATCCTGGCGGAACAAAATAGTTTGTTAAGTTATAAAGTGGAAACTAAAATNTAAAGTGGAAACTAAAACCTTCGTGCCACAATTGTTTAGTAAGTTTAAGAAGGAAGAAGTAAACGTGCACTTTTTCTAGCTGTTGAAATCAATAACGTCTGTGATTTAAAAGTAATTTATATAATTATGTTCGTCGAACGTATTTTATGTAGTTTTCTAGGTTCTGTAAAGTTAACAGCAACGGCGTAGGATGTGAACCAAAGTAACAGTACGTCGACACCAATTTGTGTAAAGTAGTTTGCCTTTCCTTTAAAAGTTAATGCTAACTGTTTGCGTATATTTGCAGCTTTAAAACGCAGGACTGTTCCTAAAATTTCTTCACCATATGCTCACGTCAAAATCACTTTATCTCGAGCTATCCCCAGCTTTTAATCCACCTTACTTTACTCCACTGTGGGAGTGGCGTTTTGGAACACAGCCCTAGTAAGGCAGCCGGTTTCACTAAGTGCAGCCCTCCCCTAAATTCATCCATGTCGACCCTGCCTTAAATAGTGAATAGAGTGGCGATATCCTTTAACGGCTGGCAGCTGCGAAATTTAAATAGGAAATTGCACGTTAACCCTTTCATTCCCACATTAATTTATAATTTATGTGTTGCAAATAACACATTTTTTTATTTGTGATATACTTAACAAGACAAAGGACATACTTCATTATCACAACCAATATACTGTAGTTTTTATGTTCGGTGATCAGTGATATGAACCAGACATGACGTAGCGTAGTAGTACGGTTTACAACAAATCAGTTGCCAACAGGGAATATCGTTGGAAACCGAGCCTCGCAGAGTACAGTACCGGTCAAATATAACCTTATTGTGCAACATCTTGACGATTTTCTACAATGGGCGTGAAAGGGTTAATGCAATTTTGCCTCAGTGTGTTCATTTTAAAGATAGGCGTTTAAAACAAAATTTATTCTTCACGAAGTTTTTAAAAGTTCCCTGCAGCGGAGATGTTTTCATAACACACGTATAGCCTGTTTGCAAAAAAAAATTATTTTATTCATATTTTACAAAAACGTACACACACTGCCTATCTTTATTGAAAATACACGCGAGTAGGGATCTTCTCCTAAAACGTTTGTAAAGAAAACAATTTGTTTGAAACACCTATCTTTAAAATTAACACATTTATGCGAAATTTTCTTAACATGGGATTTTCCGTTAAAATTTCGCAGCTGCCAGGCGGTAAGCAGACTAGTAGTGTGATCCTGGTTGCAGCCTACATAGGAGGAAATGGTTCTCCCAGTTGCAGCCTACCCAGGGGTTTTCTGACAACTACACAAAGCTCTCTTGAATGTGCACAAAGAAACGTTTTAGTTGAAGGTTGAGCATCATTAAAACGTGAACTTATCAACCTTATCCACTATACACACTATGGAAAATATTTCAACCAAGTTTTAATGTCAGTTTTAGTTCGTTAAAAAAATTTCCAATACTAATTATTTTAAATTTTACAGCGGAAAATTAGAACAGTTCCAGGCATTGCACATACTGGGAAATATTTATAGAGCCATATCGCTTCCCTGAAAAACAATTAAATGATTAGTTGTTTTAATTACAGGATGGGGTAAGAATTATCTGTCAACAGAGAAAAGTATGAACAGTTCAGTCTTAGCTTTTTGGATTTGTTTATTAAGAACATTTATAATTTTATTAAGTTAAGAAACACGGCAATAAACATAATTGAGACACAGATGCCTAAGCGGCTATCTGGGTTCTAATCCCAGCGGGGTTAGCCTGGACTTTCGTATCTGGGAAACGTGGCTGGACTAGCCGGTGACTAGCGGGTATTCTCGGGGTACTCCCATATGTTGGCCTCATATAAAATCACCCCTCGTGGATGGCAGACACCTATAGGCATACTTGAAAGCGTGTCACCAGGAANCAAAAGACATAATTCATTATCACAACCAATATACTGTAGTTTTTATGTTCGGTGATCAGTGATATGAACCAGACATAACGTAGCGTAGTAGTACGGTTTACAACAAATCAGTTGCCAACAGGGAATATCGTTGGAAACCGAGCCTCGCAGAGTACAGTACCGGTCAAATATAACCTTATTGTGCAACATTTTGACGATTTTCTACAATGGGCGTGAAAGGGTTAAGGCAATTTTGCCTCAGTGTGTTCATTTTAAAGATAGGCGTTTAAAACAAAATTTATTCTTCACGAAGTTTTTAAAAGTTCTCTGCAGCGGAGATGTTTTCATAACACACGTATAGCCTGTTTGCAAAAAAAATTATTTTATTCATATTTTACAAAAACGTACACACACTGCCTATCTTTATTGAAAATACACGCGAGTAGGGATCTTCTCCTAAAACGTTTGTAAAGAAAACAATTTGTTTGAAACACCTATCTTTAAAATTAACACATTTATGCGAAATTTTCTTAACATGGGATTTTCCGTTAAAATTTCGCAGCTGCCAGGCGGTAAGCAGACTAGTAGTGTGATCCTGGTTGCAGCCTACATAGGAGGAAATGGTTCTCCCAGTTGCAGCCTACCCAGGGGTTTTCTGACAACTACACAAAGCTCTCTTGAATGTGCACAAAGAAACGTTTTAGTTGAAGGTTGAGCATCATTAAAACGTGAACTTATCAACCTTATCCACTATACACACTATGGAAAATATTTCAACCAAGTTTTAATGCCAGTTTTAGTTCGTTAAAAAAATTTCCAATACTAATTATTTTAAATTTTACAGCGGAAAATCAGAACAGTTCCTGGCATTGCACATACTGGGAAATATTTATAGAGCCATATCGCTTCCCTGAAAAACAATTAAATGATTAGTTGTTTTAATTACAGGATGGGGTAAGAATTATCTGTCAACAGAGAAAAGTATGAACAGTTCAGTCTTAGCTTTTTGGATTTGTTTATTAAGAACATTTATAATTTTATTAAGTTAAGAAACACGGAAATAAACATAATTGAGACACAGATGCCTAAGCGGCTATCTGGGTTCTAATCCCAGCGGGGTTAGCCTGGACTTTCGTATCTGGGAAACGTGGCTGGACTAGCCGGTGACTAGCGGGTTTTCTCGGGGTACTCCCATCTGTTGGCCTCATATAAAATCACCCCTCGTGGATGGCAGACACCTATAGGCATACTTGAAAGCGTGTCACCAGGAATGTGTTAATGCTCACTATACGTTATCCACTACAAGGTGGCAGCAGAGACGAACTTACGACAGTATGTCTACGTCACATTGTTTCCATGCCCGTAAACTTCAAGTAAACGTGCTTTTCTAAAAAAAACTTATCAAACGAATACATTATGAAAATAAATGCAACCAGTCTCTTACTGAGTATAAAAGTTTCATTTCTCTAACAATCGCAGAAAAAAAGTTGTCAGAATTGAGCAGTATCGATAATTAAATAACACATTTTCGTAGACAACGCGGTCAGTGAAATACATCGCGCTGTGTTACTTTCGTTATGAGGTTTTATATACGTGTTTAAATCACATTTTTCCGCAGTTAATAATTTCATACTTTATTTGCGATGATGAGTGAATTTGGATATATCTTTCATTCCAGCTGCACTGTAGCCATTTTTGTGTTGCAACTAGTATGTTTCTTGCAAACTGAACTGTCAGAACAACAAACTTGCAAATCACTTAGAGAACTGCCAAAATAATATATAACAATGACGAGACCGTTTTTTAATTTCTTGTTTTTCAAGAAACCTGAGCTATTATTAACTGCAATAATATTTAACGTAACATTTAATACCTATACATGTCAGCAGCCTTACAACTATAAATGTACATAGAAAAAAGATCCATTAATACAATCTTAATTATTTAGTTTTGTAGTTAATCGAAAAATTGTTAGTTGCCATAAAATAAAATGTTACGAGGACTGAGCAACGTTAACGCTATTACTTTATAATAAATCATTTATACAGAGCAAAAAACACCAACAATATTTGCTATAAATTTAAAAATTACAAGCGAAACACAGCTATTTTAAAAACTTCGCTACCAAATTTACTAGACACCTGCATGCCAGATAAATTTATGACCAGTGAAATTTTTTTTTTGAAAGTTCGATTTCACAAGTGCTTACTTTACTCTGACTAACCTAATTTTCTTGCCTTTTATTAAATCTGCCCAACTACTGTACATTCCGAAAAGAGTTAAATCCTGTGCCAAGCATATTTCCAAGCTGTGATATTTATCATCTGAAATGTTTGTGAAGTTATATCCGGAGACGGAGAAGTAAGGGCTTGTAAAACCGCGCCGATAGATCAGCAACGACATGGCGGGCTCCGCGCCTCCCACGCCGTTAATTGGCTGGTTTGAACTGCGCGTCGCCACCACGTGCCACTCGCCCGTGGGTAAACCGGCCGTGAACCTCGTTAAAGCCGGCGCGGGGACGCATTTAGAGCGACGCCGCTGCTGAGAGACGTCCCCCGAGGAGACGCCCTCTCGACAACGTCTCGGGGACGCTTCGTCGCCGTTTCCTCCCTCGACGTCGGCAGGCCACCCATCCCACCCCATTTCCTGCGTTTAATGACGCCGGCAGGTAAAAAAAATATATATATACATCGCCTATACTTGTGCCGAATACCGTTCATACTCCATTCGCGGTTACTTTCGACTTTTCTGAAGCTCTGCTAATGTTATACTTCCAGGATATTCCTCCGCCTCATACAAACCAAACTTAGAAAACTACACCACATTTGTGAGCATTCAGTTAAATAATATTTTGCATAAGAACTATTTCTTACTATGCATTACCAACACGCCTATTTTCTCTATGTTTTGTTCACATTATTTATAAATGAAAAAGTAAAATTTATAGATAAAATATTAGAACCTACTAAAAGTTAAATTTAACCAAACATTAAGTAATTTTATGTTGGTACAAGTATAAAACGCTTGTGATACAAGACACACTCGGGAAACAACCAAACACGTCATACCTAAGGTGTTTATTTCAAAAGTTTGATTTAAAAATGTGACGATACTGCAAATACTCGGGGAAACAATCGACTGATTACTTTCAAGTTTGGTAAACAAGTAGTACTACACTAAGCCATACAAAGTGACATGTTTAAGTGGGTCTAGCAACTATTTTCAAAATGGCAGATATATTAATATTTAATCTATTCACAGTTTCTTCACGCTTTTTAAATCAAACCCTTAGAAAATCACTCCATGTACGAATATGTGATGTAGCAAAAGCATTTTATACTTCTGTTAACATATAAGTATTTTATTTTTGTTTAAATTAGACTTTTAATTTAATTTTTTTTCTGTAGAAATACATCATTATTCAATTTATAATTAATGTAAATAAATACATAGAGAGAAAAGGTGTGTTGGTAATGTCCAGCAATAAATAGTTCTCATGCAAAGTTTTATTAAAATTGAGTGCGCACAAATAAGGTGATATGTCCTTTCGGTGTAATTTTCTAGCTTTGTTTGCATTAGGCGGATAAATAACAAGAAAGCGGAAATTTAGCAGAGCTGTAGAAAAGTTGGAAGTACTGTACCTGTGGACGGACTATAGCATTTTGAGTGCAATTCAAATTTACTGACAATTAAGGCAAGCGAGAAGTGAGTTGGCTATATTCACGACTGCACGACCATCAGTCATGTTTGCCTGTGTATTCCCAATTACAACCGTTCAATTGGTTCTCACACGACACCGGACATGCTTACTTTGATGGACAACCTTCGCTACTGGTCGGCTCTTTGCCATTATAATGCCAAACTAGCGGTGTTTCAATCAAATATTATTTCTTACGTATGGTAATATCCTTCAATCTACCCTGTTAATTTGAGAAATTTACGCTTTTAAGTGTCGTTGACGTATTACTACGTTGCAGAGAACCTTAAGAAATCTGCTGGCGAAGCTATAGTCTATTCGCGGTTTCTTCACACTTTTTGAATCAAACCTCTGATAAATTCACGCCATGTATGGCGTGTTTGGTGATTTCCTAAACAGCTTATGTTTCACAAGCGTTTTATACTTGTGTCAACAGAGAAGTGCCTTATTTTTTGTTAAACTGAACTTTTTCTTACATTTTATCTATAAATTGTAACATTTAATTTATGATTAACCTATATGAATACAAGGAGAAAATAGGCGTGTTGGTACTGCCTAGTAATAAATAGTTCTAGTGCAAAAAAAGTTATTAAAGTGAGTGTGGGTGCGTTGTCCCTTTGGTGTAATTTCCTATACTATTTGGTTTAGATTTGTTTGCATGAGGCAAAGGAATGTTTTGAAAGTATAACTTAAACAGGGCTTCAGAATAGTTGGCAGTATCCATAAAGGGACGATATATTTATTTGTTTATGTCTTCAAACAACGTGGATGTCGTAATGTTACGGCAAACTCCATTCATCTTAGTTCAATATGACCTACGTCGGCAGTTCTCAAAGTGTTAAAACCCATTGCTTTTAAATGATGACACGTCAATATCACAGTCAAACCACAAAGGAGCTGGGCGTACAAAAATTATTAATGCACGGCGGTCTCACTAGCCATGCTCCAACTCGTTATTTGGTAATTCAAGTTAATCGGATTATCGGGTGTTGGAATTCGAATGACTCTGAGGTGGATAGGTTTTTGTTGACGTCTTGTGTGCCGGTGAAGGTGAAGTGAGGCGGAGATGGAGCAGCGACGGAATACAAGGGCGGGGGGAACTGGTCTACCGTATTTTCCACGGCCGCTTATTCCGCAAACTCATCCGCACACACTAAAAAAAATGGCGTCCCTGTCTGCAACATGCTGGGTCGCCTTTCGCCAATCAGCGCTTGGTAACCCACTTGCCAGTCGACAGTCCAGCCAATAGGAAACCTTTCGCGGCAAGCAGTAGACAATCAGACCCACGACTAGTTCCCAGGGACTCGCGCAGCAAATGGGAGATTGGGTTCGCCCATATCAAAGGAACCACCAGGCCATTTCATCTCTGCGTATTTATCTACCCTGTTGACGCCGCTGTGGTATCCTTGTCATATTGTGTTTAATTATGTATCTTAATAACCTAGTGTTAAGACTTGATGTTATAACTAAAAACTTATTATTAAATACAGAACTTTTTACAGAATTCTTAAAAACAGATTGTAATGGTTACAGCCTGTAATTTCTCATGTGAGACTGAAAACGAATAAATAACTTGTTAATCTTTATTACGTTTACAAATTAANTTTTTACAGAATTCTTAAAAACAGATTGTAATGATTACAGCCTGTAATTTCTCATGTGAGACTGAAAACGAATAAATAACTTGTTAATCTTTATTACGTTTACAAATTAAACAAAAACAGCACGGATAAATATTACGAACCTAAAAATNAAACAAAAACAGCACGGACAAATATTACGAACCTAAAAATTATCTTTCATGTGTGCCCTATGCATTGTCAGCCCTCTTTTTCTACTATTATATATATATATATAAAGTAAGCAACCGTGAGAGCAATCAAAGTTGGAAACAGGACTACCCCGAGAAAATCTACCAGGCTACGGCAACGTCCACTATATTTCCCATATCCGCTTATTCCGCAGCCCCCAAACATGCACGCCAGCAAACTGGGCGCCACTGGCCAGCGACATGTAATGCCGTTCGCCAATCAGCGCCTGGTAACTTAACGTGCCAGCCAGCAGCAGCCCAGCCTATCGGGAACCTTTCGCATCAACGCAGTAGCCAACCAGACGCAAGGCTTGTTCCCGGAGCCTCGCGCTGTCAATCTGAGAATGGGCACGACCTCATCAAAGTACCCGCCTCGCCATTTTGCTTCTGTTGACTTACCTACTCTGTGGCTACGCGGTTGCTACAGTCTATTCGCGGTTTCTCCACACTTTTTGAATTAAACCTTTGAAAAATTTCCCCATGTATCACGTGTTTAGTTATTTAATAAATGTGCCATGAATCAAAAGCGTTTTATACTTCTCTTAACTTAAAAGTATCTTACATTTCGTTAAATTTAAGTTTCATCAATATTTTATTTACAAATTATAATATCTCATTTATAATACATATGAATAAAAACAGTGAGAAAATATGTGTGTTGGTAGCACCAACGAAGAAATAGTTCTCATGGAAAATATTATTACAAGTGAGTCAGTACGAATTCGTTGCGGTGTCCATTGGTGTAATTTTCTGGACTTAGTTAAGCTTAGCTAGCTCGAGGCGAAGAAATATATGGAAGTATAACTTTAGCGGGGCTTCAGAAAAGTGTGAAGTAACAGTGAATGTATTATATGCCTTTGTTTGTCTGGGCAAGTGACAGTGGCATACGCAAATTGTGATTACAGAAGTATAGACTATTCACGGTATCATAGTCTGAACCCAAAATTTAAAAATCTCCCCACGTATGTCACGTTCAGTCGTTTCTTAAATTAACTGCATGTCACAAACGCCTTGTACATCCGTTGAAATTAACGCAAACTCTTTATTTATAGCACCCAAAAATTAACACTTTTATACATAAAAATAAAATGTGTTTCATACTATTTTACCTGGAAACATGATTGTGACACTTTACAAATAACGCTATAAAGTTCACTTTAACAACATTTAATTAACCACTATTGTTTACCAACCATTACCACCGTATTTCCTTTCTATCTGTTTTTAATTATTCTCGACTATGAAATAAATGACAACATTTAAACGAAACAGTAAGGAATAGTTTTATTAACCCCAAAAAGTATGCACGTTAATGTTAACGTAAGTAAAAGCGCTTGTGATACATGATGTACTTAGGAAACAACCAAACATATAATACGCCCTTGACGGGGTTTTTTATTGAGTTTTATTCAGAAAGTGTAGAGATGCCGTGAACAGGCTATACAGTTGAGAGTAAAGGCCAACATACTGTGGGACAGTTTATCAACCGCTCTTGCTGCGTGGCCAAGGTGCTTACGACTTTCGTACCGATCACAACATACTGGTTTCGAAACCCAGGTAAGTAGCTGATATATGCAAGTGTCCTGCTTAGTCGTAAGTTTAGGTTGACTTAACTTTGTCAAACTGTCCGAAAACCTGCGATGTAACGAAAGGGAATAGGAAGGTTGTTAGTGCTACAACATTAAAGCTGGGATTCGTTTAGTTAAATTAAAAAAAAACTATTACGACAGAATATAAAGAACATTGCGATACACAGTAAAAAACAATTTACGTTTTACAAACATTGTTTTTGAAACAAGTTGCCAGATACTTAATTGTATCTTTGCAAATAAAATATTGCATTTCTGCAACATACTGTTTTATAAAACATACAAAACAATTCTACGTATTTCCGTGTTTAATATGAATTTGAAGTTGAAATTATACTTTTCTTTGACACATTAACCTGGTGTGAAATTTTCTATAATGTACGTAGGCCTACGTGTAGTGTTACATAAATAATCTTAACAAATTGTTTCCAAAAAAGGTTTGTAAAATTAAAAAAAAAAAAATTACCGTGCACTAATTAAATACTCAACGTATCTGTAAATCTCGAAATAGTATAAAACAAAGTCGCTTATCCGCGTCTGTGTATTCGCTTAGTACGTCTAAACTACTCGATAGATTTTGATGCGGTTTCCAACGTCATTTAGCAAATTTCTTGATAAAGGTTTAAGTGTATAATTCATTTATATTTAATGTAAGGATAGTAGAGAAATGTCGAACAATTTGTATTCAAGTCGTAAAAAATAGCTTTTAGGGCGCTTACATGGCTTGCGCTGACTAAACCACAAGAGATACGTCAAATTAATGTACTACATAATTGTAGCTCTCAAAAGGTTCTACAGAAAAGTCCGCAATAGCATATGTTTATATTTTAAGGATGACCCACAGAAACCATTTTTGTCTTTCAAAGTATCGCTGTAAAAACTAAATTGTTACCGGGCGAAGCCGGGCCGGTTCGCTAGTGTTTTATAACTCTAATTCTCTCGGACATGGAAGTGTGGGTAGTAAGGGGATATGGGCCTCGCTCTTACCGTAATATTCACTCATCGCTGTATAGTCAAACTGTAATGCGTTGTGTTGTCTTCCGATTAGATAACTTTGCCTTGTATTGACTTTATTTCCATAAAGAGTTGGTAGCCCTGAAATTTCTTTGTTTCATTCGTCGTGTGCGCCGTGACACAAATATCAGTACCTAAATAAATATACTGGGAATACAATATCTTACCACGAAAGTTAAAAAAAAAAACGATAACCTAATCGCGCTTTTTTTCACTTGTATTATATGATGTGTATTTAAAAAGAAAAAAAAACGTAACAATGATAGAAATTGCATTTTCAGAGCTTGCCAGCGCAGTTTACTTAAGAGATAAGAGAAAAATAGAACCACACGAACCTAGTTCAATCTGTGAACTTTCATTGCCTGTACAAAAAGTCCCACTGTTGCAGATATAATTTGCGTAGTACAACGAACCGACGGAAACACTGCATGCATTGCCCGTAAGGGCGATGAGGTGCTAGGCATGCGTGTTAGTGTCGCCCGTATCGCTCTTAAAGACAATAATCCCCCACCCCCTCTCTTCAACACATTTTTACACGTCATTATCTCCTGATACATTTTCAAGAAGTACGTTTGGTACTGACGGATATGCGTAACAAGTGCGAACCCTCGGTTACGTTTTTTACTGTGCAGCTATTCCGAAATATTAATTTCGCAATATCTTCACCACGTGCATCATCGTACTATCTCCTACGTTGAGATGAAAAACCGTCATCAGCTTCGATATTTGTACCTGTGATTGATATTTTTGTTCGTCTGGACAGTAAGTAATTTACTGCAAAGTCTCTCCAATTTCTATGTCACGTGTATGCCGTTAATTCTTGGCAAGTAATTGGTACGCTACCGTTAAAGTTAATAACTACGTCATTTTTACACCTACCCATTAAAGCTCGTAAGACTTTTACCGCTCAGACTTGGAGGCCACGCCATGCAACAAAAGTCCACGTTTAACAATTACAATTAACCAGAAAAGGTTATCAAAAATTTCAATATTATTTGAATTATGAGTTCTGTGGGGAAAATTCATATGAACTATTCGCTTCAGTATATTTCCGCCAGAATTTCATGCTGCACATTTATGGAAGTGATGCGGGATTTAGCGAAAATTTTCAAGAAAGTATTTTTACTCGTCGCATTCACAGCTATGTGCGGGAGTTTCAAATCAGTATTGTTCCTAACTTGAAAGAGTTATCGATGAGAATTTACTTCCTGGTTATATAAACACGTGTGCCTAACACAGTAGCGTCTACCGTACACATCTTATTTAAAGAAAACGAGTGGCTGAAGAAAATAAATTCCAGAATAATGAAGTATTACCGGAAATAATTATTTCAGCGTCGAAATGCCTTCATGTAGTCGAGATGTTCCAAACTTTTCAAAGAACTGTTTGCTCATAGCGAATTTTATTTCTACAAGTGGATTTGGGTTACAATCATTTCGGAATCAAATAACTATAGATTCAATTGCAAGCATTTTACAGTCACTCAAATACGAGAATTCTATCCGATCAGACATAACAACTTTTCTAAACACAAGTATTTTCATTGTTCATTTTTTAACGTACAGAAACATCTAATTAGATGGCAATCTGTTTCATTAAGGAATCATGCCACGTGTGAGGTAACCGCAATGAGCCCAGGCTCTTAGGTTTCCATGTTCGTACCGAAATATGGACAACATTTTAGAGTTGCAAGTAGCTGTGTTTCCTACTTTGCTCGGGGAAACAAATCAGGGCGCTACAAGACCCAAAACAATGGAAAACAGGGAGAAAGGGGGATGGGGTGGGGGTTTTTACACTGGCTGTCTCCGGTGTCAGACGGCAGGACATTCGAGAACCGCAGCCCTCATGGGTGGCCGATCTCGCGGGGAACGGTGTGAGGGTCAGTGCCGATCGAACAGCGTGCCGGTATCAGCATGTTCCTGCAGTCGGACACGCCGCGGGGTTGATGGGAGGAGGGCGGGAGGTTGGGTGTCGTGTTGCCGTGGCTACCGAGCCCTGGATGCTGCGGTCCAGGAGGGAGGGGAGGCACTTCTCAACACGCTCCCTGCTCTCGGGATGGCCGTGTGGAAACCCGAGACGCATGAGGGGCTCGTTCGGAACCGCACGGCGAATTACACCCTGTGAAACTATCTCGCCCCCTGCGGGTGGTCGCCGGTTGTATTCGGTACCCGTCGTCCATTGTTAACGATTTTCCTTCTCCTCCCTGTTTCTTTTTCGCATCGATGTGCTGTGCTCCTGGTTAATAAATACTGAAATCTGACGAGAATGTTATCTTCTCAACACGCTCCCAGCTATAAAAACTGTAATAATTATGACTAACTGCGAGGAGCGCCCTGAATTTTATTCGGAAGGACGGGGAGAAAGTTTTAAAACCCACAAGTGACGGTTTCCAAATTGGGGACTATAAGAGTGTCCATCTGATTTAAAGGATGGCATGGAGCGAGTGAGTAACAGACAGAGATTTAGGCAGCTCTCTATTGGCGAGGATGAGGAGTGAGGTGCAGATGTACCAGTGACGGAACGCAATGATGAGAAAATGGGAATACCCCGAGAAATCCCATCTGCCAACGGCAACGTCTGCACGCTTCCCAAACGAGATTTTTTTATATGCACATTCTTAGTTTGGCTTTAAGAAAAGCACACCAACAAATGATGATATTTTCAATTTTACAAATACACTTGATAAATAGCTGCCATCTATTGGAATTTTTTGTGACCTTACTAAAGCATTTAACTGCGTAAATCATAATTTGCCTACCGACAAATTTAAGGTTTTGTGGAATAACAGGTATAACTAACCAACTAATAATCTCATACCTTTCAAACAGACAGTAACAAGTGTGCATCCAAGAAAAAAAATAACTGGTACTTTATTTTACTCTAAAGCCGGTAAAATTAAGCATTCTTCCCACAAGGCTCAGTTCTAGGCCCATTGCTTTCCTTGGTGAATACCAAATTTATATAATTAATTTTATTAATTACAATTTTATTATTTATCTCCGATGATCATTAAATTCAAACACTACTCCCATTTTATTTGTAGAGTGACACATCGCTTCTGGTACATGAACATGGCTACAGCTACTTGAACTGGAATCTTTCAGGAAGACTATTACGAACTCATCCAGTACAAAACTGGAAGGTCTGTAACTAGGAAACTATCGATTTTAAAGCATTTTCTCATAAGGACGTTATGTGTTGTTTTGTGGTGTACTCTCCACGCCTCTATTCCCACATATTTGGGAACATTCTGAAAAGAAGGGACTGGAAAAACAAGCGAATTCGTTTTAGGGCACACTAGTTCTCAAACACATGTGTATTTCTCTTATATTTGCAATTGGACTGCAGTTTATTAGTCACGCCCAGGTAAAACCTAGGGCAATAAAATACCTGCAAGGGAGGGAGTGGAAGAGATTTGGGTGGCTCTTAACATCGGAGTCTTGAGAGCCGATGAGGGTGAAGTGAGGTTAGTATGGAGCAGCACCGAAATGAAGGGGTGGGGAAAATAGGAGATACCCGAGAAAACCCGCCGACCAGTGGCATCGTCCGGTGCGATTCCCACTTGCAAAAATCCCGAGTGAACTGACCGGGGATTGAACCCGGATAACCTTGGTGGGAGGCGAGCAGTCTAACCGCTCAGCCAACGTGGTCCCCATACCTGCAAGGATACAAGTACCGAATCCCGTGCCACCGAGGCTAAAGTAAAACTTGGCTCGTACTGGAGCAGCAGCTAATGAACAGGAAACTAAGGCCGAAAAGTACACAGAACCGTGGAAATTTTCATGTCCCTACGTATATGTATAGGACAGTAAAGTGTAGTTTGTCAACGCAAGTCAAACGCAAAATGACGCGGAATATCAACAGAGGGTCTGGCCGGAGGTATCTCCATGGGGAGTGTCCGACGACGAAGCGAAGGGCCTCGCACGACGAAGGACTGGATCGTGGCGCGAAGGCTCCTTCGCCTTCAGCTGGCGCGACACCAACGCCGCCGGCTGATTTACGGGCGAGGAACGAATTAGACACGGCCCGTTTGGCCCGTGGAGGGCGTCCCCGGGTCAGGTGCCTCTCTCAACCTCGTTAGTCGTGCGTGTGCGTACAGTTCCAGAGCACCGCGGCGACTCGCAGCGTCTGCAGACGACTGTAAACGACGCCTGTCCCCACCCCCTTCATCACTCAAGCACACACACGCCCCATTAAAAAGCGCATACCTTGAAATGGTCGAGGGAAACCGTTTTGGAGTCATTAATTTCGTGTAAATACTTCAAGTTAATAGGACACGTGACCTTGTTTTGACACAGCTACCACGCCAAGTTACGTTGACATAAGTTGAGTTGAGTGATTTGGGCGACTCTTAACTACGAGGTCTTGAGACCAGATGGGGGTGAAATGGGGTGAGAATGAAGAAGCGCCGGAATGTAAAGGCGGGGAAAACGGGAGATCCCCGAGAAATATCCACCGACCAGTGGCATCGTCCGGCGCGATTCCTACTTACGAAAATCCGGAGTGACCCGGCCGGGGATTGAACCCAATTAGCCTAGGTGGGAGGCTAGCAGTCTAACCGTTCAGCCACCGCGGCCCCTTCGATGTAGTAAGATTTTTGCTATTGTAGAAACATATTCGCCTACGTGTGTAAGAGAGAAGAGAGAGGGGGGAAGA
Source organism: Clitarchus hookeri (assembly GCA_002778355.1). Classification (NCBI taxonomy): domain Eukaryota; kingdom Metazoa; phylum Arthropoda; class Insecta; order Phasmatodea; family Phasmatidae; genus Clitarchus; species Clitarchus hookeri. The sequence goes on along the minus strand of NQII01000299.1, from coordinate 93,114 downwards.
GTAGTTGTGTGTGTGTATATGTGTTAATCTAGTTCTGCCGAAAGGCCCTGAATGCATAATTCCGTCTTCTAGCACATAGTTAAACACCCGAAAATTTCGCGACTTTGACTACTAGACTAAACTGGACAGGCGCTGTGATTTGTTCATTGGTTGATTGATACCTTCGTGTTGAGCACTTTATCCACCGTATAATGTGCGTGATTCGTTCGGAATCTTTACACACGTGTATTACTGGTTGGCAGTCCTGCAGGGTGTCAGGGAAAGACCACCCAGTAACAAAGTGGCAAAATATTAAAAGTGTTTCGGTTATATCCTAGCACCGTTTTAAATCGTTAAATTCCCGGTTCTCTACCTACTGAAGACTAGTTAACACTTCCATACCCACTTTAATTTACGGTTTGTTTCGTTGCCACGGCCAATGAGCTGTAGGCTATATGCTCGGCTAAAGTAATATGAACCAATTATGACCTACACCATTAAGAGGGTTTGTGAATAAATTACCGACAGGTAAGGGCCATTCATCATTGAGCTCCGCAGTTTACAGTATAGACCCAGAATAACCTACACGTGCGTAATGTACACAACTGTATACACTGGGTCTGAATGGGTTAGATCCCTTCAATATTTTTCATATTTTAGTTTTATCAACTGACCTTTAAAAATCTGTATAGCAAAACAAGTATCTGTAGCATTCATTTATGTAGCCATATGTTCTTAAGATTTATTATTAAAAATTATGCTTCGGAGTCTTGACACAGAGCTTAATATACTGCCTAAATTGGAAAGACGTCAGTTTCTGTCATTTCACTCTTATTTTAAGCAGCATTAATGAATTATGTACTACGCCCTGAGGATGATTTATGATTAAAAACGTGGCGATAATAACAGCAGTCAAACTGCCATATGTCGTAAGGCAGCGGGATATAGGAAGCACGTATCTAAAAGGAATTTTAAATTAGACAATTTTTAATAGAGGGTGGAGTTAACTCTCCGATGAAAACAATAATAATGATAGCAATAATAATAAAATAGTAATGTAAATTCATTAAATGTCTACCCGTTAAATATTAAAAAAATTACCCCACCAAAATTCACCAATTTGTAAACAATGTCACCTGCGATCCTCCTCGGCGTAGAATACACTGTCAAACTATTTCAGCAACCGTAAAGTTCCTAAACTGAAGTGGAAGAGTTTAACCCATCTGCAGTTTGGGAAATTTACCACATGTTTAGCTACAATTATAGGAAAGCTACTATAGAAAGTTACTAACTTCGCTGCGCATTCGATTGTGCCTTAACAAATGAACGAAATATACCATGGATGTGTGCAAAATAGCATTATAGGCTGTTCACGGTAAAGTGAGCATTTTTGAGTTCCTAGTTACTTTTTTCATTCAGCCATTTTTTATACTTTAACCACCTTTTAAAATAAATATTGCCATGTAAGTAGTATGTAAGCATAGTGTGTATATTCCACCGCATTTGAAAATTAACGACTAAGGCTTAAAAAAATATTTATTGACAGTAGAAGGAATATAAGCCGGTTTTGGGACATCGGCGTTCCGCGCTGGAGATCAGAGTTGTTCGTGCTCGGTCATTCCAGTCCCCCAAGGACCATTTTCCCCTCAAAATTCCCCTTTTCCCCCCCAACATTTCAGTTTTTCCCTTAAAATTTCCCGTTTTCCCTTTAAAAAAAGCACCAATTCCCCCAACTGCAAAAACGAGCCGCTGAAATGCTATTTTCAGACAATTCGGGAGTTTTGGGAGGCTTGCTTCTTGAGGGCAGAGCAGTGGTATCCATATTGGTTTTATAGGCACAGGTTAGGCCAAATAGATACAAGGGGTCCAGGGTCCAGAGTCAGACCTAACCATCAGCTATCTTCGTTCTGTCAGTCATCTTGTCTGCCATGTTGGATATCGGTGAAATTGACCTTTGACCTTTACCCCAATGGCCTTTGACCTGGAACCCAAAAATTCCAAAAACTACAAATATTTATAAAAATATTTTAAAAAATATATTTTTAAAAATTATAAAATTAAAATTTTTAATGTTCAGGCTTAGAGGAGACGAGGGTCTGGAACCAGCCAACCACCATGTTATGACGTCACCCAACAGCCATGTTGGACCCAGGTGACCATAACCCTATAACCATGACCTTGGATGACCTTGAAAACAAAAGCTCTTAAGCAGGGCTTTCAAAAGAGCTCAGCTTACCGTTAACAGCTTATACCAGTGATTAGTTTAAATACTTCAGGCGAAGGGCGTTTTTCGTTGACACAATTATTTTCATTATAATTTTCTCTGAGGTACTGAAATGCCATACGTCATTAAAAGTGTAAGTAGCACAAACATAAGCTCATTCTTTATGCTTGTTATTTGCAATCGTTCCGGAAAAAAAGATCAGAGGAATTATTCTCCTATAATTGATAGCCTTTGCAGACAGTTAGGGACGACATATAGATAACGGTGACGTATAAAATAAAATCACGTTCAGTTCGTCGGAGATTCGCGGACGAGATGACCAGCAGAATGCTAACACTCCGAGCTCAAGGTTTGGGGAGCCACAACAAAGGGGTTATTTCCATTCATTACCATTTCTACCGAACTTTCTCATTTGTCGAGCGAGTCCTGCTGCGCTCTCTCGTGCCATTAATGATAATAAACTGAAATGGTTTTAGCCGGGCGTTGGAAGTATTGTGAATGGCTTGGGAAGGGGAGGGAATGCGAAGAAATAAAACACGAACGACCATGCTGCCGTTCGTTTGTCGACGGCAAGCCGAAGATGGAAGAAGGGAGAAAAAAAAAATAAAGGGCGTGCGCAGGTTGGTGCACCCGTTGGGATTCATGGGCGGTCAACAGCGAGTGAACGCGCAGTTGTGACTATTTGCCGCTAGATCGCAGCACACGCGTGAGTCGCCGAGTGGGCGGCAACCGGGCAGTCGCGGTGACCCAGAACGTTCCTCTCTCCAGCAGGATGAAACATAGCTCATTTCAGGGGCGTAGCCAGTAATATACACCTGGG
>NQII01000299.1:73487-89831 GCA_002778355.1 Clitarchus hookeri | reverse complement strand
GGGGGGTTATGTGTACAAACGTATGTTTTTGTGGACAAATTATAAAAGCTTATAATATTAAAAATTATTATTTTTAAAAATTATTTACAATGGGCTAATGTACAGAGACGGAAATACAAAATGCTATAAACCCGAGTATAACCCTCCTTCGTGTTCAGTGTTCAAGGGGAGTGGCAAATTTCTCATATGTGAAAAAATTAAAGATATCAGTTTACATACTGTTAGCGTCTTAGTTCATGCGACCTAAGACAGTACAAGTTAAGGTAAAGTACTACTTGGAAGGGCTAGATAGAAAGAGTAGTAAATATTCAATAGAGCTGAGGTCATGCTATTAATTTACTTCACATTAAATAGCTTTATATAACTGAAGAGCCAAAAAAAAAAAAACTGGTATAGGCGTGCATATGCAAATAACAGAGGTATGGAACAAATCAGAGTAACGCGATGCGGTCGGCAGCTAGATCGGTTACTGCTGCTACAATGGCAGGTTATCAAGATTTAAGTGAGTTTGAACGTGGTGTTATAGTTGGCGCACGATAAATGGGACATGGCATCTCCGAGGTAGCGATAACATTTGGATGTTCGCGAAAGACCATTTCACGAGTGTACCGTGAATATCGGGAATCCGGTAAAACATCACATCTTCGATATCGCTGCGGCCGGAAAAAGATCGTGAAAGAACGGGACAAACGACGACTGACGAGAATCATTAAACGTGACAGACGTGCAACCCTTTCTCAAATTGGCGCAGATAGGATTTGTGGACTGCCCTGCAGGACTAATGGTGTGAATTGCCTCCTGCATACCTTCATACATTAGTCGTGTCCATGCCACGTCATCTTGCGGCACTTCTGCGTGCTCTGGGTAGAGGGGGTGCTACACGATATTAGGCTAGTGTATTAGTTTTTTTTTTTTTTGCTCTTCATTGTAAATCTCATGAAAGGTAATCCGACGTTCAGAACAATTCTAGCCTTCTCAACAACAGTTCTGAATGATTACAATGATGAAACGTTTGCAACCAAGTTGCTAATTAACCCCCGCTCACACACTCGATGAACTCAGCACTTACCACTGTATTCTTTATGCAGACATGTAGATGATACTCGATTGAGGACTCTCGCTAGGCGCTGGTGCAGTCTACCCGCCTGGCACGGGTCCCGCGGCACGGCAGTAAGCTAAGATCTTGCCCCAGTCTCGTGCGTGGCTTGTATACGCGGCGTCGTCCTCGTCTCTCGGTGCGGCAGCTGTGTTCACCCACGTCTCTCAAAACACGCGTACCCCTTCCGCTCAGGCACCACGCTGCCGGCTCCGTTGTGCTCGCAACTGTACGTTTAGCTCAAAAACAGATATGAGACCACACAATGCTATAAACATCCTTCATATCCAAAGAGGACCACACTTTTCTTATATTTACAAAAAAATTAAATGTGTCATTTTATAAAAATATTATTTTCTATAATTTTGTTTTAATTTCGGTGGTGGGGGGAGGGAGATATATGCCCCAATATCCCCCTCCTGGCTTCGCTCCTGGCTCATTTTAATAACTTTTAACATGTATTAACTTTTTAAAACTATAGTGCAGGACAGAAAATTGAATGTCAGGCTAAATATATTTACGCGCCAGGGAAACATTAATTTCTGGAGGATGACAATGTTTCGCATTTGTTTTGGTCTACGTTTGTGTATGTTAGACTTTTCCGCGTGTTCGCATATTGGCGTGGTATCAATGCTGTAACGGGCCTTTTGCTCCCGCTCACGTTGGAGTTATTTCTTAACAGCATTAAGAAACGGTTCATTTAATTTTTTTAATGTTCAGATCATCATTTCGTTCGTGGTAGGGAACCAGTTTGTAAGCCGATCAAGGCTAAGCTTCACTCCGCTTGGTGTGTAGCGTATTCAATTAGAATTGTAGCTACATAAGTCTTATCAACTAAGTTTTGGTTCTCACTTTTTGGGAGTATGTTCCTCGTGAAATAAGTGGCAATGAATATGTTGGATAAGAAGATAGCATATTCACTTCGACTCCATCTAATTTATTTGGATTAAGAGGGCAATTAATTCGAAATTACATAAGTGAGTAGCATTTTTGTTTTAACTGCAGTCTCTGGCTCAGCCATAATGAACAAACGTTTATGTCAACAGAAAAGGTAATAGTTATAGCTTGTTGTAATTTACCGGACCCGTGGAGTTTCGTTTCAGATGTTCTGAGATAAAATTTTATTTGGAAATACATTTACAATCAAGACATTGCCTTAAAACCTACAATAATAATAAAAAACACTCTTATTTTACAGTGGCTGTGATTACATTCTTTCTCAAGTTAAATTTAAGTTCCCGTCCCTTTGTCGTTAAGTCAAGTGACAGATGTTGAATACTCTATATTGTACGTTCCTCTATCTTATAATTAAAATAAAACACGGTTTTTCTTTTTTATCTGAGTCCACCGCTTACATAACGAAATGCCTCCATTAATACCATGGTGGCAAAGAACCAGTGACAACTTGATATCTCTCTGAATATACAAACGTATGTGAAGTCCATTATGCATGTCAGTGAATTCGCAAAATGTTCCAATCTCATGTTATATGTGAAGTAATTTCGGAATCCGTAAAGTCGATTTTAGATATCATATTTGTTGAAGTTTCCTAGTTTCTTTGTTTTGTCGCTTTGAAATATTTTGGTACCTTCTAGCTTGTGAGTTTGGACAGGAGAGTCAGTACCTATACTTGAGATTCCGTGTGTAGTATTTCCTATGATAGCCACTGCGCATCGTCGTAGGTAATTACCGGAGCGTTTACTCGGAGCGCTTGTAGAATTGTTTTTATTTCTGTTCTCTCCCACGCCAACTAGATCGACGAGCGGGCTGACATGTGCACATGAGCTTCGCTCCGATAAAATACTCGTTTTTATCACGAGAGTCAGCTTCCAGGTGGTAAAATGTTTACAGCGACACTTTTTCACGTGTATGGCCTTGTTGCAAGTCGGACGTTTATTGTCCGGAACTGTAACCACTAAAGACGTGTTTCCGCTCGAGTGACTGCTCGTTGGTGTACGCCATGCAGCAGTCCTTTCTCATGAATGGTCGTTACCAGGTTGACGACACTTCAACCACAAGGGTAATTGGCCATATGGCTGGTTTCCGGTAGCTGAATAGACGCTTGATCACTGCGAATGTCGTGGTAACTGTGGCAAGATAAAAAAAAAAAAAGTAAATATTAGTCACTTTGGCTTCCCCAAGCAATGTCTTCAGATTCAAACAACGTAAGCTTTTCATACCAAGTTGTAATTTATAAAGTCTGTCCGTGCGTACCAACCTGTCCCATCAAAGTTTTATAGATTCTAACAGTTCACTTTTAATTTGGTTTATCGACTCGCTCAGTTCATTGCCATAATTTTAATCGTAGTCAGTGCACATGCTGAACAAACCTACGCGTGCATGGTATTCAAACCCTTCCGAGGATTGTGCCTTCGGTACGTTAACGACGGAGTAGCCATGCTTAACATTTAAGAAAGAAAGTTGTTGGCACAAATAAGTGTTTGCAGCAGGAAAATTACTGAAGGATGTATAAGGTTCTGTGACGCTGCTGAATGTGTGATTTGTGGGACGTTTGCCAGAAACTGGGAAATTTGTGTATAAAACTTCTTAAACACTGCCTCTCAGTGTCTGTGCTTGCTCACAAATGTGAGGACGTTTTGAACGGTTATTTTCTTTGTACTTATCAAGTTGTTAATTTGCTCGTGTCAAAATAAGCATACGTGTAAATACATCAATATTATTTCCCGAATTAAGTATCCCACACAGCTAAAACGATTTCAAGTGTATAACAACAGCTCGAAAAGTACCTACAGGTGGATTTACCTACTTACCAACCGAAAATTACTAACCTGAAAATGCATGCAACGAACAACGTGTAAGTTATACGAGGCATATATACACATACACTCATACATAACTTAGTGCTAATTTACGATACGGTCTTCCGTGCGTGTGCTATGAATGGGCGAAGACCTCGTTTTGGGTAAAGAACAGCATACAAAGTAAGAGTATTGTCATGAATCATGTTATCAGTGAAAATTCTAGCAAACTGCAGCGACGCACCAATATCCAGACCAGAGGTAGAATCCAAAACACTTTGCAACAATTATAGTTTGTAAAATATAGCACTGAAGTGTCACTGGATTTCCGTTCCCGGTGGCACAGTATTCAGGACAACGCCACCAAGCAGTTATGCAGGCTGTTCGGAAACTCACCCGAAATATTTCGAGAGGTGATTCCTCGTAGAAAATTATGCAGGCTTTTTCAATACAATTTATAGTGTAGCTAAATTTCCAATGTATATATACGCTCTCGAAAATCGATTCTCTGCGTAGCTAAATTCCCAAGGGATATAAACGCTCTTGAAAATCGATTCTCTGGATAATTTTAAGTGTTATCAAGACATTCAACCTATGAAATAACCGGAGTTGTGACCTTCACCTTCATAAAAATAATTGCGGTGTCCACCCTATATTGCATACAATTTATTTGTTTACGTCTCAACTCCTGTTTTTTCATATGTTGAAGGTCTCGATAACAATGAATATTATCCAAAGAATCGTACTTCAACTCCACACCGATTCTGATATTTTGCAAAAATTTAAAATGTTATTTCTTATCTCGATTTTTAAGGGCGTGTATCACCTTTACGAATTGAGCTAAGCTATAAGTTGCATTGCATGTGTCTACTTTATTTCCCACAAGGAATCGCCTGATGAAATATTTCGGGTGAGTTTCCGGACAGCCTGTATAATGTTTGGTAACACTCCAGACCGAGAACAACCCTCAAGATTCCGGGTCAACTTGGCGTACGTTCGTCGTTTTTTGTCACGACATTCAGCTTACAACAACGATACATACAGGTTAGTCGTATTTTGTATCTGAGTGACTCAGCATGACTTGAATATAACAGCTTAGATCATAAATATTACCTTTTAACTACATTACAGCCCTGCCTGCGTTTATATAACTTCAGTTTGGTTACCATTAGCCTTCCCTATTCAAAAAATATGTAAACATATACTTTGTGCTTCACTGGCCAAAAGCATAGACACCTAAAATCCGGGGGAGGCGCCTAACGCTCTCCGTTTCTCGCAGTCAAGTTAAATGCTCTTTTAAAAGTAATCATTTTAAATAAATAACAAAACTTCACATCAAATTCAATACCAATAGCAAAATCTGAGATTAGAGCCACATTATTTCCTTTCGTAAACACAGACTATCATATATGCCATCTTAAATATTCGTAATTCATTAATTTATAAAAATAATAGCTTTAGTTAACTGGTATGGTGACAGCAACATGGTATCATAACAATTGAATAAGATTAATTCGAGTATATAGTGAACAACTTTTTACATGAACAATTAATTTTAGCCAATTTTTATTGGGAAGACGTGCTTATGAATTCACATTCCTGCGTGAACGTGTACCGGTGAATATGAAAGCGGAATAATTATTAGGAGGAATTGATTATTACGCCTATCATTACACAAAACTATGAATATATCTTCTCTTTACGTGATGATGCAAANTAAACAACTTTTTACATGAACAATTAATTTTAGCCAATTTTTATTGGGAAGACGTGCTTATGAATTCACATTCCTGCGTGAACGTGTACCGGTGAATATGAAAGCGGAATAATCATTAGGAGGAATTGATTATTACGCCTATCATTACACAAAACTATGAATATATCTTCTCTTTACGTGATGATGCAAAGTTAATGACTGAAATATAAGTTATACTTATGCTTTCGTATTATGGCGTCATGTACGGTTAATTTACTTTCTTTAATAACNAAGTTAATGACTGAAATATAAGTTATACTTATGCTTTCGTATTATGGCGTCATGTACGGTTAATTTACTTTCTTTAATAACTCGAGAACTAATAATGGCATGAACATTTTTCTTAAAGAAGATTATTGATGCAGTTTTAGTTTAGCTTTCATGAATACGGCCTATTTCTTATGTATGTTAACATATATTTATTGTAGTACGTAAATCATAAACTAATCACAATTTCATACTGCTCCCACTCCCATATAAGGTGTAGCATTATAAAATGAACAGTAAATTATTGTTTTGCATTACTTTTAGGCTAAGCTTTACTTTTATATATTCCAAGTTAAGTCAATTTTCAAGAGTTTTCCGAAATCACTCCACACTAGCTCTGGGATGGTACCTTACTGCATGCCCTGGCCGATTCCTGCCCTATGCCTAGTGTTCCCCTACTATGGCCTTGTTGCTGTTGGAGGCATTCAGAATATGTAATAAATAAAAGTAGATGACATTAATCAGTGAAATACCATTGTTCACAAAATATGAAGTAACCAAATGGCGAATCAGTATACGTATACTGGAACCTATAACTGAGGGTAGAGAAAATCTCTGAAATACATCGGAAATGACTATTATATTAGGGAATGAATTTTCACTGGATTGAACTTTTTGGAGCAAATTTCTCTTTTTAAGGTCTTGAGTTTATAACTATGGAGACACTTAGAACGCTTAGTGTAATTTTAACTAACTCTTTCGCGATATCGACAGCTTAAAAAGGGAGATAGTTTCGATGTCGCAAAAAATTATAAAATATTACTTTTTATATCGGTCAAGATCAATTTTAGTAAAACGATAGCTTCACGCTGTAAAAAAGATAACCTCTTACGTGATGCTCAAAGTATGGCAAAGTTTGAAATTTCTTTGCCAATTAAGTTAAGCTAAATTTTGTTACGCTACGAAAATGGATGATATATTACCTATGATTTGCAGGCTGATTAAAGCGTAGCACGCTATAACTCATTCCAAAAGTCACATTTCGTTTTTCCCAAATAATTTCGGCGACACTTTGAAGCTGATTAGTGGCCGGGAAAGTTTCTAAACGCCACAAAAGTCGAGACACAACTTCGCCGCGGTTTCAGCCCGAGCTAAACGTCCCACATGCGACAATGTTTTCGTGTCGACGTCAGCGTGGCCCACGCACGAGATGATTAAGGGGACCCGAGGAATACCTAAACATTATAGTACCTTTTTTGGCAGGAACGCCATAAATTACAGCGGGCCCCGATGGCCGGCCGTTTGTAACGCGTCGCTACCGCGGGCAATGATAGACGACGTTCGGATCCCCCCGAGTGCGGAATGCGCGGTGCAGCGAACACACACGCTCGTCGTATCTATCATCCCCGCAGGACAGCGAGACACAGCCAGCGGCTATAAATCAAATGTTTTCTCTCGGAGATCGGGGCTGCTACTGGAATTAGACGTGGGCGCGTGACGCTGCTTGTTGAAAAACGACGACAATGGGATCCTCCCTCCCTATACCCTTCTTCAGCATGGGCAGAAATTTCGCCTCCCCCTCCCCTTGGACAACTAGAAGGGGCAGTCTTCAGGAAGGTGTCGCAGGATCGGTCTCTAGAGATCGCCACGACGTCATTGTCAACGGCAGGTGACTAATGACCTCTGCCTTCGCCCAGCCCTCCTGCGACTAAAAACACTATCGCCTCTGCTTCTTGCGCGAGACACCTGTAAATAATGTAAACATTAAGGTCGATTCACTGTAAAGTTATCGTAGGGCTTGTTACGTTATAGCGTGGAGACCTGGAAATGTCGCGGATTCATTTGCCAAGTTAAAACCACACCAGGTGTGGTTCCAGATGGGGATCGCAGGGCAGGGAACATGAATACATCCCTCCCTCCCCCCCTAAAAAAAATCACTCATTACAATGACATGAAACTATCGCGTGAATGTTTTAGAATTTAAATAGAATAATATTAGATTTGTTTTAAGATATTGATTCTATTTTACTTAATATTACTTCCTAAAATTATGATGAGAGTGTGCTTACCTCCTATGCCACGAATCGAAAAACTAGACCTGCGCCTTCAAAATGGGAAAATTATCCCCTTTACTCCCCTCAATCACTCCCCCTCGCCATCTACCCCCNCTCCCCAAAAACAATTGTAAGTCTAGGCCTAAATCCGCTCCTGGAAGCCACAGTTTTTTGTGTACTCGAGTGATTGAAGAGATTTGAGCGGCTCTTAACATCGAGGTGTTTAGAGCCAATGAGGGTGAAGCGAGGTGAGTATGGAGCAGCACCGGAATGAAAGGGTGGGGAAAGGGAGATCCCCGGGAAAACCCGCCAACCAGCAGTATCGTTCGGCACGATTCCCACATGTGCAAATCTGGGAGCGACCCCGCAAGGAATCCAACCAGGTTCGCCATGGTAGAAGGCGAGCAGTTTAACCACTTACACAATCGTGGCACCTTTGTGTACTCGATTTTGAGTTAGTTGTTCACTTGTTAATGCTCCATTTTTGCATCAGACCAGGTAACACGGGAATCGGTCCTTTTTTTCCCTGCAGTTTACTTATTTGTTCAAGCTTGCGGTACAACTGCAAATCAAAGTTAAATGTACGTGTGTTTGAAGTCTAGCTTTTCCTCGAACGAATTCGCGAAATTTTCGGGACTCTTTACGGTTAAGTAGGAACTTTTAAAATCAACCTTTCAAAAGGAAATACTGCCTGTAGAGTAGCGTATATGAGATCGTGCTCGCTGACAAGTTGACTCCCAGTTAAGTTGGAAGCAAATTTAGTAAAATTTTCGTAAGTCTTGAGGATGTATTGCAAGTGCAATGTTTACATTTGAATCAAATCAAAGGTTTTTTTTTCTTTATAGGCATTAAAGTACGAACTGGCATATTAATAATACATTTACGTTCCTAACAATTTCACGTTTTCGCCCTAGTGATGTACGAATAAAGTCACCAGGCATACGACAATTTCCAATTTTACATATGGCGGAATAATAAAAACTAGAAGAAATGTAGACATTAAGAAGGGCTATCAAAAGTGCTCAGTTAACTTACAACGGCCTATTACTTTGCGTTATGTAGGTGTTTAGGTGCTGTTACACAGTAGTGTGTCCGACTGTCCACATTAAATTATGAGTGACGTAAAGTTAAAATTACCGTGTGAGAAACTGAACCAACTCAACTTGACGTAAATGTAAGCTAGTGTGAACCAGCTGAATTCAAGAAACTACTTATAATATTTTATGTATTGATTTTAATTTCCATTAACTCCCGTGCTTGCGTATTTGACAAACAAATTAAACATTTTANTTAACTCCCGTGCTTGCGTATTTGACAAACAAATTAAACATTTTAAAATGCCAATTGCGAAAATATCTATGGGCACAGATAGACGGCAAAAGCGAGAGATATGCACAGACATGCAAAAGTGTTAAATATTATCATACAAACTAAACAAGTTTATATAAATATGTAGATTTCTTTTTCTCCCTTGAAAAAAAAAAATATTTCATATGAAAATAAAAAGATCAGTCCACAAGAGCCTACTTCCTTTCGTTGGAAGTGACCTCTGCAACTCAATTTTTTTTCCATACTTAGATAGTACAACTTGAAGTGACGCTCGTCAAAAAATTCTCCAATATCGGACTATTGTCGGTCAATTTTGTGAATCGTTCCGTGTTATTAGCTTACATTTGCACATTCGTGCTATAGTCCATTCACGGTTACTTAAATTTTCTGAATCTCTGCTAAAGTTATACTTTTAGGATATTTCTCCGCCTAATGCAAACAAAGCTTAACCAAGTCTAGAAAATTACACCAACTGGACAACGCGCCTTATTCGTGCGTACTCAGTGCAATACTATTTTACATAAGAACTATTTCTTACTAGCCATTACCAACACACCTATTTTCTCATATTTTATAAATAAAATATGAGAAACAGTTCAATATAAAAAATAATAAGTTCATTTTATGTTAACAGAAATATTAAACGCTTGTGATATACGACGTATTTAGGGAACAACCAAACACGCCATACACGAGAAGATTTTTCAAAGGTTTGATTTAAAATGTGTGAAGAAACCGCGAATAGAATATTATTAGTTTTACGATAGTGTACGTACGGTTAAATGCGCTCCAAACGATATTGCTTGTTATTGTTAACGGGGAACTTTCAAAATCAGTGTTTAAAAATATATATCCGTGATCCTAAACCTCACATTTTAACAAAAAGACTCTGACGGGAGGTTAAGCGTAATATTATAAACTTATTCGGAAAAGTAGTCCCATGTTTTAACGTATGTTCTAAAGTGCAATATTAAAATTAGTGGCTTACGAAACAGTATAATTTTTATTTTAAATAAATGAGGGCAGTGATTGTCGTAGCATTAATACACTTGCTTTCCTAACAACATCGTCTTGTCAGTGGATCGACGCGTGGCAATGTTAATTTTACATATGACACATGAGTACACGCATAACTTATGTTGCAATAGTTAACTAAGCAAGCATTTAGAAAATCACAGAACCAGCTAAACTAGTTGGTGAAAATGTCAAAGTGGCTGAAACATAAGGAGTGGTTTAAGAAAAACCAAATGCAGTGCAATTCTTATAGATGTAGTGATTTTACCAGTAATCTGTAAACAATCGTGAAAAATAAAAGCTGCTTTATGTAGAAGCTGTAATAGGAGGTAAGGAAGATCGTAAACAAAAGTGATTAGCTGAATTTTCTGACCATGAAGAGTGCTCACTAAAATGTTTTAAACGATACGTTAAATAAAATAACATTTTTAGTGAACAAGGGCTCATGTTAAAACAAAAAAACAGTGATCTCGCTATGCCAGAGTTTTACGAATAGTTTAGAGCCAGTTATGAGTGCCTGAAAAGAAAACTGTAATGTCCGATTATTATTATAGAAAACTACGAGAAGGAACCGACAGGGTGAATCAGTAAGTTCACTTTGATACGAATAGAACTCAAAATGGCAGTTAAAGTAACACGAACCCCGTTATATGTTTGCTAAGGACCCACAATAATCGTTCTCGAAGTGCCTTTCTTATCAAATATTGACACTCTGGACAGAAGAAAGTGTCAGTGACAGAAAGCGAACTCAGAAAGGAAAATAAAAACACTCTTTGTTAGTAGCAAATATTAAGAACCCAAAATTTAAAACCATTCTTTAAAAAGAAATATAAAAAAAGTAGCTTTGTTTTGGGAGTTGTAATCTGTTTGGTTTAGAGTACACAACTTACAGAAAGGAATTAATTAAAATAGAGAACTGAATTGTTTGAGGAATATATTGTGAAGATTGATAAGCAAATCTGAAATGAAATGAAACATCCCTCGCCATCAGTCAATGAAAATAGCGTCAGAAATTTTATCGTTGTATGAATGAACAATTAACATTTAAACTGCTGTATATAAATAAATATTGTATCTGATCAATAAGACAGAAGAAATTGTTCTATGATTGCGTTTCAAGAAATGGTAATGGCAGATCGGTGATGGGACAACAAACATAAAAAAAAAACTGTTGTAAATGCCAAATGTGTGAGTTTTCCTTACAAGCTGAAGGAGACGTCAAATAAGAATCAACGTCTGTCACAAATATGAAGGCAGAATGTAGAGTGAAGTTATCCACTGCAATGCCAAAAAATGTAACAATTGAATAGGCTGTAGAGTTTGAAGAAAGGTTTGTGTTACCGGATCACTGACAGCCCCAGACGTTGTTGAACCAGTCAACCAAGCCGTAAACGGTGATGACATAAAATACGAGAATGACGTGAAGTCCTTTGAAACTGTATCTCCGATGTGTTTTAAGTGGGCCAAAGCTGCTCTCAACACGGTAACGACTTTGTAGAATGATCCAGAAAGGTTGAAGACACCGTGTTTACCTACGTTGGAAGTGAACTGGACATTCAGTTTAATAATATGCTAACGCAAAATGAACTAACCAGTGTTAGCAAAACCCTACACTCTAAAAAGTAGCAGCAACTTGTACATTAATGTAATGCGTTGTCTTTTTTTAAAGTTAAAATTATCTACTGCAACTTTTCAAACGCACACTTTAATACTGTAATAGTAAATAGTCCTTCCACAATTACATTTTTATAATTCCTCTGTAAATATAATTTTACTAAATGCGTGTAACTCAAAAGCTTTGATCAGAGGAAAACTTCATTGATTAAACTTTTTTTTTCACTTGAGATCTGATGTACGTTTGTTCGACTGAACAAACTCTTATAAATAATAATAATAACTGAAAACCGCTTGATTATTTTTTGTAGTGTAAAATATGTTGTATTTCTGTCAATGTTTACTACATTATCTTAATGGGTAAATAATTTCACATTCTGTAATTGGCATGCTGCCCGTGAGCAGTCATTAANATGTTTACTACATTATCTTAATGGGTAAATAATTTCACATTCTGTAATTGGCATGCTGCCCGTGAGCAGTCATTAAAAATTGGCAATAACCAAACGCAAATAGTTGTATTTTACAAACTATTTCTATAAAAAATTATTTTTTCCATTTTTACCATTTTGAGAGAACCGTGATGAAAATAGAAAACGTATATGGTAACTGGCAAAACAGTCTTGATGCTCGACCAAATATTACATAACTAAAATACTTGTTCGCTGTCGCACCACACTTCAGTATTCTGTACGCCTTCTAGATGCAGTTTAAAAAGTTTTTTTTCTTTCCATACTCCCGGTTTAAGAATTTGGCAAAAACTACAACCAAAAAAATTTATTTTTGTAATTGTAATTTAAAAAATAAAGGTTGGAATTTAACTTATTTATGAAGCATTATAAAAACTGACAAGGTGCATCCTCGAGTGCGTATTCAAGCTGCGCGATATCCAACTACAGAGTTTTCAACTTTGAACCCTGTTCGCCGTTATGGGCATTTAGCGTCCTGCCCAGCGCACGAACGAGGCCTCCACACTTCAAGTAATCTCACTTGGCGTTTACAGTTAGAGAACGGTTTGTATGAAAGCGTCATTAGTTGGGATTTTTTTTAATTTCCGTTCTCTTTTTTAACCCAGTAGGGAATGTGGAGGGGAAAGGAAGAAGAGCGGCTTAAATGCTAAACTAATCTAACTATTATTTTAAAACGACACACACATTCATGTGTAGCACGGGATTTCAACCGAGAGCTTCTTGGTCCGTTGACGACAAATGAGGGCATCAATTTGAGTCTTTCTTTTACACTATATGATGAATTCTTATGGTGGATTCAAAATAAAAATACAATTGCACAGAGAATATGATATAACAGTAGAACATTTCGCACGACCAGAAACCTTGTACGAAACTGATTCACGATTTAATATTTATCCATTATTTTTAGTCATTATTAAATTTTTCGACAAGTCTGACGTCAATTTACAGTGTTGGTAAATAATATTTTGATGTTTCGGCTGCCTTCTCTTACATAAAATAGATTGTGGTAACAGATTCAGTGCGATATTTTGTTGAAAATAGACAGTGACTAAAAAAGCGAATGTTTGCTCGTCCTTAAAATCTTTGCTATAGTGTTCGTGAAGATGTGGATAGACTAAATTTTTCTGCTAGTACACTGCCACCTGTTATTTCCTCTAAATTTACATCTTGCGACATTTCTTCGTTCCTGCAATTTACAGCTAAATAAATTAGCTATTCTAAAGTTCTCTTCTTTCCTCTGATTAGCTGTTGCCCCATGCGTCCGCATAAGAATTTAAATATGAAAATTCCCTTCACGCACTCTTTCAGGACCTATCACCCACGCGAGCTGTTATGCGCAGTTGTGTATTAATAGGTTCGAAATCATAACCCTCAGTTCTTGCGCACACGACCTATGGCCGTGTTCCAAAAAAATTCAGAACATCNTAATAGGTTCGAAATCATAACCCTCAGTTCTTGCGCACACGACCTATGGCCGTGTTCCAAAAAAATTCAGAACATCCACACTCGCACACTCTCTTCCGGAAGTGATATCCGAGAGTACTGCTCCTTAAAACAGAGTGCGGATGCATGAGTGAGCGTAGCGAGTGCGCCTTGGGTACATACTCTAAGAGTGCTCTTAGGATACAGCTTATTAATTTACTTATTATAGTGGTCTTACAGTGCACACAATGTTCAATCATCATGAGATGATGCTCCATTGTAAGTATCTGTGTAGTGAATATGTACGCACACACATCCCATCTGTTTGCATTGAAATGAATGCGTCGGCGAATTCGGTAAAGTCGCAAACTTCTTCTCTCTTCATTCATATGTATTACCACCATCATAAGTCATATAATTTGCTCTCACGTTTTAAACCAATACTAAATTATTCAATTTCAAATACTTGTATCAATTATTTCTTAATTCAACAGTGCAGCTGATGGATCGACAACCGAATACTCGGCAGAGCGAGAGTGAGTGTGGATGCATTCCATATGAGAGGTGCACAAGTAGTTGTAGGAGGGAGTCCAACGTTTGCCATTCGGAACACAGCCTATGTTCTATGGATAATACTATGCTTTAAGTAGTGAACCCAGCTTAAGGAGACTCCCTAGTAATATGCTGTCTGTAAAATCAGCGCCCGCACGTATGGGCGCATCTCAGTAAATAAACACCCTGGGAATACTTTTTTTTCCCTTCAGTAAAGGTAAAAAAACAATTATCTACAGCCGCCACTTTCTACTTTTACACTAATAAATATATTTAAAAAAAACAGTGGAAACGGCACAAAAAACAAAGACATTTTCTGCGCAGTTTCCTTAAAGGAAAGGAGAAAAGTACGAAGTGACATCTGTAGCTTAATCCATTGGCTTTCATCGCGTGTAGTAATAACAATTTGCGAGAAATTTAGCTGTAGGCTGTTTACGGTAAAGTGAGCACTTTTGAGGCCCTGTTTCCATTTTTCTTTCAGCCATTTTTTAATCCTCTAAACAACTTTTTAAATAAATACTGCCATGTAAGTAATTAGCACAGTGTGTTTATTCTATCACACTCTGAAGTTAACGTCTAAGACTAGAATAAAATTTATTAATTGGTTATTATTGCAAACGAGAGGTCTTGCAAAAGTGGTCCCTTTGCCGTNTCTAAGACTAGAATAAAATTTATCAATTGGTTATTATTGCAAACGAGAGGTCTTGCAAAAGTGGTCCCTTTGCCGTCAATGGCCTATACCTGCAAACGCATATCGCAGTCTTAGGAGAGCTCGTCGCAGTGATTCCTTACGGTGAAACGTGANCAATGGCCTATACCTGCAAACGCATATCGCAGTCTTAGGAGAGCTCGTCGCAGTGATTCCTTACGGTGAAACGTGACCTTGAGACGTTAAGAATTTTTGCTAGGTATTCCATTTAATTTAGTTGCAGCAATGCTCGTAGGAACGCTGTGGGCAGGAAAGTTGTAAAAATATCGATATATCGAAATGCCGATATTATATCAACGGTAAATCAGTATATATCGTCGATATATTTCAAAGATATTTTTATCGAAATCAGTATCTTTTTTCAGGTATCGGAAATAAGTATTTTTTTAATGCTCTTTTAATAAACTCTGTTTGAAATACAAAAATTGAATAAAAAAATATTTAGGTTTACTTCGACAACATGCATCAATAACAGGCACCACATATTTCTGAAATGCCTTGTGTTCTCAATATGGTGTATTCCAAGCAATTTTACATTTGTCAAGTCATTTAATACATAAAATATCACATTCCGATGTACCGGAAATCGATATTTTCTTTCTATATATCACTCCGTAAAACGATACTTTTATAAATAACCAATTGATATTTTTTCCCGATTTCAACATCCTTAGCTGCGGCAGGAGAAATGTCAGACGAAGTGGTTAAAATCTTCGTTGGGACGTGGCGGAAATGTCAAAAGTGGACGCGGGTATAGTCCATTTATGGTTACTTCCAACTTTTCTGAAGTCCTGCTGAAGTTCTACTTCCCTGAAACCCCTCCGTTTCACGCAAACAAAGCTTAACTAAGTAAAGAAAATTACATGAAAGGAAAAACGCACCGCATTCGGGTAATAATATTTTACATAACAACTATTTTTACTACACATTGCCAACACCTATTTTCTCACTGTTCTTATTCACATTAATCATAAATAAAATATTATAACTTATAGATAAAATATGTACATAAGTGTTTAATGCAACCAAAAATAAGGCACTTTTTTGTTAACAGAAGTTTAAAACGTTTGTGATAGATGGCATATTTAGGAAACAACCAAACACGTCGTACGTGGGGTGATTTTTCAAAGGTTTGATTCAAAAACAGTGAAGAAACCATGAATAGACTATAGCCATTTTTGAGAGGCACCCGGTCGCCACCTGTGATCGTCGTCCCCCAGAGAGGACACGGGAAGGCGGCGTGGAATGTCACTCCGCTGCCGCTAATCGATTGTTTCAATCAGCCGCGGCGGAAACCGGCAGCCCCGTCCACGTGGGAGGTATAAGGCATAGTTGGTCGTCGAGGGAAGTACATGGGGG
>NQII01000299.1:12436-73482 GCA_002778355.1 Clitarchus hookeri | reverse complement strand
CTCTCCGGGGCGAGAGTGATGACGGAGCCGTGCCGCGATTAATCGATAGCGCGGCGCGGTGGAACCCTTTTGTCAGTTGGGGCTACGCCAGCCAGATAAAACAGTTCAGCAAGGTCGCAAGGGAACACGACCGTCCGGCCGATTATAATGATGCGGCGCGGTGGAAAAAAATCTCTCGCGGCAAGCAGCGCGCATCTGTTCTAGTCCATTCATGGCCACTTACAACTGTCCTGAACCCCTCGTAAAGTTCTACTTTCGGACCACCCCACTACGTATCCTTCCGCCGCACGTACGTAACCTAAACAAGTCCCGGAAAATAAAATACCGTATTTGTGCACTAGAAAGATAATAGAACAATATTTTCCTGCCTACAATTTTATCTCGAAACGTAAATATTATGCCAGTAGGAAACGTTTACTCTACAATTAACGCATCAAAATTCAGGTTAATAATATCTCTTACCAGCCATTACCAACACACGCGCCCTCTCTCTGCTGTAATTAACGTCGCCTATGATATCAATATAGTTACAAAACACCAGAGGGCGTATCCGAGTTCGTGAAAAATGGAAGTCTTAAGAAAAATAAAATGGCTAAATCACTTTATAAAAATTTATTTAAAATGTAATAAAAATACACACAGACAATATTTGCAACATTGTACTACATATATCTACAATTAACACTTGTACCAAGTGAACTCATTATTTACTCTCAATTTTAATTAATGTCCTTATGCTTATCACTATCTTCATGTAGGTTACTGTCACTTAATTCACACTTATTATTCCCGCATATTCCATACAGTTCAATAGTCCCACCCTTCAGTCTCACTCTTCACTGTACCGATGCTCGTAGTCCGCAGACTTCTCTCCCGCTGGTCACTGTCGCCGTCGCTCGACGCTCCGCTGCTACCGCTCACCTATAGACCGTTCACGGTAAAGTGAGTACTTTTGAGGCCCTAGTTACTTTTTTCCTTACAGCCTTTCTTTATGCTTCAACAACTTTTTTAAATAAATATTGTCATGCAAGTAATAAACACATTGTGTATATTCCACCGCAATCAGGCGTTAACGTCTAAAATATATTTATTGACTATTATCCCAAATAAGAGGGCTTTCAAAAGTGCTCGCTTTACCGCGAATAGCCGATAGCGTTTAAGGACGCACAAGGCTCCAGACTTCCAACTCTTTACTGCGAGGCCCGTCGTGCCTTATATAGACCAGCTGACCAGTTCCAGAAGGTTCCACGCACNCGTCGTGCCTTATATAGACCAGCTGACCAGTTCCAGAAGGTTCCACGCACCCTGCATTGCGCTGAGGAAGGTGAGGGCGATGACCAGAACATACTTGAAACGATAACCCTGTACATTCAATATTCCAAGGACAGGAGTGGCACGAGTCCCGATAGCCTTATCGGGCACCCGTCGATCATCCACCGCGGTCCGTTTGTAATTGCGCGTTCCTCTGGTTACCACTGATATCAGCTGGCACCCTAGGAGGGAAATATGAATGGCACGAAACCAAAGGCGGCACCCACATTCTCTGAGCGGGTTTCTCCGATTACCAGTGATGCCTTTGAATAACTGTACTTCGCAAGCCTGAAGCGAAGGCAAGGGAAACGGCGTAGAGTCGCGGCATGGAACAATATTATAATCTACAGGAAAAATGTAAGTGACATTATCATTTAACTTTAAAAAAAGTACTTTAATGATTACGGAAGTATAAAAAATTTGTGATATTATTTATTTTGGAAACAGCCAAACATGACACACATAGTGTGTGTAATTTTTTTTTTTTAAGGTTTGGTTTTAAAAGTGTGAAGATTGACGCTACGCCACTGTGGAAGACAGGGTGACTTATAGCNACCAAAGGCGGCACCCACATTCTCTGAGCGGGTTTCTCCGATTACCAGTGATGCCTTTGAATAACTGTACTTCGCACGCCTGAAGCGAAGGCAAGGGAAACGGCGTAGAGTCGCGGCATGGAACAATATTATAATCTACAGGAAAAATGTTAGTGACATTATCATTTAACTTTAAAAAAAGTACTTTAATGATTACGGAAGTATAAAAAATTTGTGATATTATTTATTTTGGAAACAGCCAAACATGACACACATAGTGTGTGTAATTATTTTTTTTTAAGGTTTGGTTTTAAAAGTGTGAAGATTGACGCTACGCCACTGTGGAAGACAGGGTGACTTATAGCGTCGTAGTTACGTCCTCCCGGCATAGACTATATGATGCCTGAAGGTTAAGGGGTTTGCAATAATGTAGTCGGTTGCTGTTTCATTTTGAAGGACGAATATATTGTCTGGAGTTTACACAAGAACTACATACATCAGCACTTCCGAGGTGTGGTACCTAATTTGACTACTCGTATTAACTGGGTGACTTCGTGGTTGAGTGGGGCTTCTCTGGGCGCCGATTTTTATACTTAACTCAGCGGTGAGTGTTGGTAGGCTGTCATCTGGGGATGAGCTCCGGCGGTGTGGGGCGGCCTTGGAAAAAGGCCCGCACTNGGACTGCGGTTCGGACTCGTGCTCATGTCTTCTCGCGATTCCTTTACGCAACTCTTCCCTCGGCGCGGTGATAATGAACTGAACCCCACTTCCCTCGTAAAGGGGTTTTTATGGTTGCCAGTGTCCCCCCTTAAGTGTCGGCACGTGTCTCTATTATTGGTAGGGGGAGGGGGTGAGGTGGTGGAACGCAGAACAATGCCTTTCAAAACACGTACCCTGGTTCCTGAAGGTTGACGGCNGCGTCGCTCTAATATTCCTAAACCATTACACGTCAATATACTGTGAATAGATCATATATAAGTGCCGCCGCCTACCAGCACGTTCAGCGTGTCCAAGCCCCAAGGACTAGAAGCTCGGTAGCGCTAAGGACGATCCAGGCACGAAATAGCGAATCGGACACGAGGCCCGTTCCCAGAACCGCGTGCGGCCAATCAGAGAACGGGTGCACTTTCATCAAAGCAAAATTCATGCAATGTCACCTCTGCATCAGCTGTGTGGTGGGGCCTGACTTCAATTAGGAGTCACTACCACGGTTCATCTTTTTTTTTTTTTTTAAGTGACGGGCTTTCAAAGCAACACAGGAACTCATAACGTGGTACTGAAAGGTTTCATTTGTAAAATATCAAGGAATAAGTTTTGGGAGGTTCCTAAGGTACCTGTAGCATTCAAATCAACCGAACACCGTACAGATTAAATTAACTTTTTACCAATCCTGCGGCTATAGAGTTTGAATGAGGAATTAATGTTAAATAAATTCCTATTCTACATTACATTTCTTGGGGAATACTGACACGTTAAAAACACTCTTGCCAATTTTTATGTTTAATATTTTTTCCTTAAATTTAACATTAAAATTTGTATTTTTTAAATTTTTTATTTATGAATACTTTAATTTTTTTAATTTCTTAACGTTGCGTTGTTTACTGAGAAAGCTGCGTTGAATATGTTTTTGTTTGAAACAGTTAATGCACTGAGAAAGAATTTCTTTAATACTGATTCCTCATTTAAACTACGTGGTTGCAGGCTTCTTAGACAGAGAGAGAGAGCTGTTAAGGTTTATGAAAGGTGCAGCGAGGTTATACAAGTAGATTAAGAAAGTGATAGGAAGTGCTGATTTTATTGAGCCACGTTTCACTCTGTCGCAGGTGTGGTGCTCAATCTCCACGTCATGATGACAGTAAAGCTGGAACCTTTATAAGTTTAGCCACCTAGTGCGGAGTGTCACTTTTAGCGATGTCTTTCACTGATTATAGTTACTAGTACTGCCAGTATGTGGCGACATTGCAAATTTCCGATGTGATCCAGTGAGTCATGCCAGGAGACTTTTCTGTCCGTGATAAACATTAAAATGGCGACACTGGCTTACAAGCAGAAAGTTATTGAAAATATAATAATTGGAAATAAACTTTCTATACCAATTACAACGGCTATTTTTACTACGGACCCGTATTTTGTTTCATTTTTCGCATATTTGCCAAGCACAGTATGCTAACGAGTCAAGCACGTGACTTACGTTAGGCTTTCTTCTGATACAACCTTAAGAAAATAACTTAACATTGGTAACGCTGCTTATTTTCTGTACATCGATATAAAAAAAATTTTAATTTAGATTCATGTCGTAAAAGCAAAAATTTTAAAAGAACTAAGTGTAACTTTTGAGAAACTAAGTATAAGATGGATCAAGAAAGTTCTGTTGTAGAAATTTTTAAACTGCAAATAAAATAATTTACAAAAAAAAGTTAGATTCTGGTACATAGATTCCCGGTGGTTACTTTCCATGCTCTTGGGTCAAGCAAATTATCAAACTAAGCAGTTACAAAAATTACACGTAGGATCCATAAACATAGATAAATTACATTTAAAACGATTATTTTAGGGGCATCACGGTTACCAAATGTTTAAAATTAAGGAAATTCATATGCCAATAAAAATCGTAAACATTTTTATGCAGTATATTTTACCATCAAATTATATTCTGTACATAATGATTCGTGGTAGAGCGATTGGAATACTTTTGTCGCTAGAGAATGAAAATATGCGAAACTGAGTTGCCAGAAACTTGCATGCACGCATGTGTGTACATATGTATGTATACATATGCACACACATCAACATCCAAAAAATTACATTAAGTACATTTTGGGAAATATTTTTATACATTTATGAGCGGTGACAACCTTATAAACATGAGGAAATTTTCGTTGCTAAAAGTGAATCGGAAAAATTTTACGGCCTTTACAACTTTTCCACAGTAAAGAGCGTATGTGGACCCTGTTTTTTTTTTTTTTTTTTTTTGCCATATAGTGCAAATTATTAAAGCCATTTCCTGGGTTACGTCCCATATATACGCTAATGTTTCCTTTACACCTGTCATTGTTTGTTACTGGCCTCCAATTAACATACTTTTAAAATGTAAAATAATACGGAGGCTTCAAAACTACGACTTTTGTGATATTACGGCTACTACTTTTCACCGTATATTTTTAATTAATGAATGGTTTGAATGAGTCTTGCGGCTTTCATTTCAGCTTGTCTAGTTGAAAAGATATATATGGAAAATTACCTACAATATAATAAAGCCGTATATAACCAGATATTTAACCAGAAAATTCTGAAGGAACACTTAATTTAATAGGAAATCCTAACACTTAGAAATAAAATTTTACAGACAATATAATAATTGTAAATGGTACACGTGTTTGCCCAATTATTTAAAAAATTCTCCCATGCGTATACTTGACGTAATATCTTCTACAGATTCAACTTATCAATCTCGCACAAATCCTCTTCATATTCTCATTTGAAACTGAAGTTCCTATTTTGCAAGTCATTGTACGATTCTTGCAAGTCGTTTACGAAACTTGATGTAAAATTTGAGGTACATTAAAAGAAATCAAGTGTTGTCACCCGCTTTCACTTTTTTATTGTACGGCATATTTCTCAATAAACTTATAATGGCGATAATTTTTTAACCTTGAAATNGTAATATCTTCTACAGATTCAACTTATCAATCTCGCACAAATCCTCTTCATATTCTCATTTGAAACTGAAGTTCCTTTTTGCAAGTCATTGTACGATTCTTGCAAGTCGTTTACGAAACTTGATGTAAAATTTGAAGTATCTTAAACGAAATCAAGTGTTGTCTCCCGCTTTCACTTTTTTATTGTACGGCATATTTCTCAATAAACTTATAATGGCGATAATTTTTTAACCTTGAAATANCCCGCTTTCACTTTTTTATTGTACGGCATATTTCTCAATAAACTTATAATGGCGATAATTTTTTAACCTTGAAATAAGTACATTTTTCAGTTTTTCAGGTTAAGGAAATTAGTTTAAAGTAATAAAAATGTGTCCATTTAAAAGCTGATTGTTTCATTGATTATCATAATAAAGTAATAGCTCATTAAAAAATACCGAGACGGAAAATTCCGACTAAAATTTAAATTGGGCAAATATAAATTTTCTTTGAAATCACTTCCAGACCAAAACAGTTTAGTACAATTACCAATTTATAATTACTTAAAGTAGATAGTTAACCTCAGATATATTTTTTCGCTGCATTTAACCTGATATTAAAAGTATTTAGTATTTCATACCCGTTTCGTGAGGATCAAGAGCAGAGATTTTCTCCAAAACTCTGAATTTAATTTAAACATGAGTCTAGGTATCGCTAGCAGTTTAGTCTGTGGAATAAATAACATGTTCACGATTTGTAGCACTACATTTTTCAAACAATGCGTTGGTAAATTATCAAAATTTTCACGCCACACTGAACGGTAATGTCTGTGAGAAGGAAGAGTTCTGAACCCCCTGAGAGAGCTGAAAGATGTGCACTGTCGCTGGTAACACCGTATCAGCAGTGTTGTAATCGGCAAGGCCTGTTCCGGAGATAAACTGTTTTATTAACATTGGGGGAGGCCAACCCCTACGCAGTGTAATACACCGCAGTAAGGCTCTTACAGCTTGTTCGGGTGTAAAATGCCATCAATTTTCCAACCCTCTTTGCACCCCGTCTCTTCAATAACTGAAAATTGCATACGGGGTGGCCTCCAAAGTTTCATGTTCAAGACTTGCCCCCGCCAGCGAAGGGCGAGGGGCGTCTGGAGTTTAATAGACAAAACACTGTCGCAGGGGGACGGAAGGGATTGGATCTGTGCAGAGGGTGGATACGGCATTCACTCCAGCAAGTGTTTCCGTCGGTGTAGATATGTGAGCTTGGCATGCGTGCGCACAAAAGTGGACCAAGTCGAACATCAACGGCTTTGAAGACAATGCTGAGGTACGCTGTTAAATGTTGCTCACAATTAACTGAGCACTTTTGAAAGCCCTGACTAAGCTCTATATCTCTTCCCATCTCATATCCTTCCGCCACATGTAAAATTAGAGTTGCCACTGACCCTCTCACTTTACTCATGCACCACTCAAGGGAAATTTGTGAAATTGTTAAGAATGTAAATATGTTAACAATAAGCCAATTCTTGCTCTACCTGCATACAACAGACAGAAAAGATTTAAAATAAATTCAGTAGCCACAAGTGTAAAATGTACGCTTTGAATACGAAGTTAAGATTTGGGACATTTTTTTTTAATTTCGCTGCCAACTTAACGGTGAACATGCCAGTCAGCGTGCCCATTAAAATACATGCCATTATGGGGTACTGAGTTTTTTATAGGTTGATTTTAAAAGTGCTCACTTTACCGCGAACCAACTATANATACATGCCATTATGGGGTACTGAGTTTTTTATAGGTTGATTTTAAAAGTGCTCACTTTACCGCGAACCAACTATATCACAGAGCAAGTATATACACAGAGACGAAACGGCGTGGCAGTTCCTATGATGTGCGCATACTTATTCTCTGATTGGTTGTGCCAGGATCTGGGAACGGGCCTTATGTCAGGCAACCGCGTGTTGGGATTGGAGTTCGCGGAATAAGCGGCTATTTCACCTCTGTATTCCTATTAACTCTGTGCCTTTAACCTGCGATGTCTTTGAAAACTTTATTTACAAAGATGTATACAACGATCCTGCATGGAGTTGTGAAGTTGATTTTATCCAACCCGTAAGTGAGTTGTTTTAATTAACTTTCTAATTCGTAAAATCGATTAATTAATAAGCAGATAGTAAATGTTTTAAAATTCATTAGATCATTCCAGAATGAGAACATGAGTTCACATAACGATAAAAATCGCTTCATTAATGTAAGTATTATTTTGTGAAAAATTACTATTTTTTTATTATCTTGTGAGGCTTAAATACAAATTTTGAAATGAATTACACTTTAAAAACTATTACACAAAGAAGAACTATAATGCTGATGTTAAAACTTCAAACGTATCTACAGTCGCAGTCAAACTAATAAACGGCCATGCAACAAATTAAAAAAAAAAAATGGTAGCCGGAGTGAAGAAAGAAATGTTATCTGAAGATCCCCAAGCCGACGAGCAATTACGCGATACTTTTGAAAGGCGTGAAACGTAACGTTCAAGTCGAAAAAATCCAATAACGTTTTATGAACGCGTTGTAGCTGACCCTTGAATTACAAGTGTCAGCTGAACGCCAGCCACCCTTCGCAGCTCAGCACTTCAAATCCCTCTGGTTCCGCGTACTTACGAGGGGGTGGTTTTCAATTAACAGTCCAGCTATCAACAGGGGTGCAGGGCTGAAGAGATCCCTAGTCCAGGGGAAGAGGGGGGGGTTATAATAGCCTGCTGAGTAACACGCACGCGATCAGCTTCGTTTTATGAAGCTTTTNGGTTATAATAGCCTGCTGAGTAACACGCACGCGATCAGCTTCGTTTTATGAAGCTTTTTAAAGTGTGGAACTGCTTCCCCCGAGGGAGAAATCTTTCGCTGCAGACCGTCGTAAAAGAGAAGGATGACTAAAACCGTATGTTTGAGATGTTATCGGCATAGTCAATTCAATGTTTATTCCCAACTTTTCTAAAGCCGTGCTTAAGTAATACTTTCGGGCTATTTCTCCACCTCATGCAAATAAAGTTTAACCAAGTTTAGAAAACTACACCAACTCGGGACAACGCAACGCATTCGTGCGCACTCACTTCAATAAAATTTTGCTTGAGAACTATTTCTTACTAGGCATTACAAACACACCTACTTTCTCTTTGGTTTTATTTCTATTCATTATAAATGACGTATTATAATTTATTAACAAAATATAAATGAAAATTTAATTGATTAAAAAAAAAGATAACAGTTGTATAAAACCTATCGGTGGTGGTTCAATCTTCTTTCAATGCTCTTTATCCTTCTGTTTATGCAGAAGGGTAATTGTCTACTTGACCTAAGAGTGACAAGATATNCCTTCTTTCAATGCTCTTTATCCTTCTGTTTATGCAGAAGGGTAATTGTCTACTTGACCTAAGAGTGACAAGATATTCTAGACATCTTTAAGTTCTGTTGGGATCGTAATAAATTTCCCCGTACTTCCTACTGAGCGAAGTGGCGCAGTGGTAACANTTGGGATCGTAATAAATTTCCCCGTACTTCCTACTGAGCGAAGTGGCGCAGTGGTAACACACTAGACTCACATTCCGGAGGGTCCTGTTTGATTTCCGGTCCGGCCATCCAACTGTCGACAGGCCAGCGGCCGTTTGTTCTCGTGTCGTGTATCGTGCAACTAGAGGTGGGTCACAAAGCATCAACCTGTTACTTGTATCTGATACACACGTGTATCAGGTACTATAAACGGATACATTTCCAAACTATCAGATACATTTAGTATCAGTTTAACACTCGCCAGTGTGTTGTGTCTGCTGTTCCAAGAAATACTGATACAATTATTATTATTATTATTTTTAAAACGCGTGGTTAAATTAAACTACAATTTCTTGGTTTAGATTCGGCTATTGCACAGTTACGTGTTTTTGTTTAAAAAAATTACGATAATTTATAACATAGTTTTCGTGTATTATCCTCCCTGCTCTTGATCATATCCATACTTTGTTGAACACAGTACACCAACCAAGACGCGCACAGAGTACTTGATAACGTGCGTACTTGATTACACTTTTTTGAATCAAACCTTTGAAAAATAACCCTATGTATAACGTGTTTAGTAACTTCCTAAATATGGAATGTATGACAAGCGTTTCATACCCCTGTCAACATAAAAGTAGGTATCTTATTTTTCGTTAAATTGAAGTTTTACCTATATTTTATTTATAAATTATATTTTATTAATAATAAATATCAATAAAAACAGTGAGAAAGCATGAGTGTCGGAAGCGCTTAGTAAGAAATAGATCTCATGTAAAATGTTAATACAATTGAGTGCGCACGAATTCGGTGCGCTGTCACTTTGGTGTAATTTTCTAGACTAAGTTAAGCTTCGTTTGCACGAGGCGGAGGAACATCCTGGGAGTAGAACTTTAGCAGGGCTTCAGAAATTGTGAAATTACCGCGAATGGATTATACGTGATAAACGTGTACTTGACAACATGCACGGACAAGGCCACACGAGACTGGTAAAGTAGCGAGCTACGTGCTCGGAAATGTATGTACCTGATACAGAAAGTATAAGATACTTCGTATCAGATACCATAGACTAAAGATGAGGTAGACCGATCTCACTGGCTGCGCACAACCAGTCTCCGTGTCCCAACACTGAACTGCTTTCTGCCAACTCGTCTTGCGTAAACGGTATGGTTTGGATGTTAGGTTAAAAAACTGATTTGTAAACAAATGTTTTGAGACGTTTTTATGCTTCACCTAACCAATTTGTAATGCAGTTTGAATAAATTCAAAATGGTAAAAGTATTTTATTTATATAATAGTGCTTGTCATTTGAAAATTAAGATATAAACAAATACTTTCGTCACTGTTGACCTTGTGATTTTTCACAGTTGTGTTCCTTTGGGGCCGGTCAATGTTGGGCACATGCGCAAAAGACGAATAAGCGGTCTACCTCATCTTTAGTTTATGTAAGATACAGTACTGTATAAGTATCAGTTTGTAACAATTACAGAAAATATCTGTAAAGACCCATCTCTACATGCAACCTTTTCAAAAAGAGATAGCGGAACTGTCACGGAGTATTGACGTCTGCGATTTTAGCAGCAGCCAGAGACAGCTAAACACTGTTCGTGGTAAAAAAAAGTAAGCACTTTTGGAGAAAAAAAATTACTCACTTTACTTTGCTTAAAACACTATAATTAGAGACGTCACCTAAGTCCGGACAGTGCCACTCAACTGCTTTCTCAGTGATGGATGGAGTTAGGAGTGTANTCATTCCCAGTTAAGTTGATAACGACGAAGGGAAAATAGTTCCATGTCTTAACGTTATATAAAAGTGGTGGGTAAAAATTAATAAATAATAAATATGATTTATTTTTCTTTTATTTTCTTAATAAATGAAAGTGTAAGAATGAGTAAATTTGCAAATTATTTACTTTTAGAATAATTTTAAAGTTTCGCTTTGTCGAAGCCCGAATAAAGAGATCAGGCTGATGGCAGTGTACAATTTTATATTTGGCGGAAGAATACATTATATGCATGCAAGTAGATCCTAAGCAAGGCTTTCAAAAGTGCTCATTTTACCGTAAAGAGTCTATAGTTTAATTTTTATTTGTTTTAAACATATCGGAAATGAAAAATTCTAACTGCTGGTGGCAAAATTGTGCGTGCGTGTGTGTATGTATATGTGTATGTATAAGTGAGTGAGAGAGAGAGAGAGAGAGAATGATTTTCATNGAGAGAGAGAGAGAGAGAGAATGATTTTCATATTTTGCAATGTGTTTTTATATTGTGACGGTATTTCAATACTATTTTTGTAAATCAGGACATATATTCAAACAAGATAACATCATAAAATTTTTGAATAATTTTTTTTTTTAATTCGTGGGACATAGAAAAGCAATACAGAAATACAATGCCTATTCCACTGCCAAAATAAATACTCTACTTCCCTGCCAAAGACACGGCGTTTAATAAATTATCTTGATGCGCAAACATGTAAATAATACTCCTTTAATTTAAATTATAAGATACGAAACTACAGCCAAACTTACTTAGAACCATCTTCATGCTAAGAGCATTTTGAAACATTTGATAAATGATAGTACACATTGCCCATTTATTATTTCAGCATTTTGCGTTACATACCGACCATTTTAAAACGCTTATTCACGGGACATTTATACGTTAGTACAAATAGTTTGTGTTTTTGTAGTGGAGTTCGTCATACACTTCAGCCTCACTGGTTATGGCCACCGCAATTTTGATATAAAGAAGTGAGACATTCCACATTACAAGCTGCTTAATGTTAAACGGTAAGATGCCTGTCTGTACCGCCCCAACTAATGTTCTTGCTTCATCTACGTACATTCACGGCAGCCATAAAACTCTGAGAGGATAAGTTACAAAAGAAATTATCTCTCAGCAAGAATTCTTGTTTGTGTGGCTGCTCATAACCGGTTATAAAGTGCATTATCTTCTCATTGCATGAAACGTAAATGATGACTGATTGGTTTTCTAACTCTTTTCCGCACTAGTTTCAAACCACCTGCAAAAGCAGGGTCGCATTTACGTAACACTCTGTAGGTCTGTTTAGCTCTAATAGGTAACAGTTTTTTTTCTATAGATTTTGCACAAAGTGCAACCACTATTTAAAATTAAGGAGTAAATAAACCGAGAAGGTACGTAATATCGCACTGAATCAGGACTCATTTAACATTCAGTTGGTAAATCACGTGGGAGAAAAGCCGCTTAATTGCAGTTGTATTCGAGCCAGNATCAGGACTCATTTAACATTCAGTTGGTAAATCACGTGGGAGAAAAGCCGCTTAATTGCAGTTGTATTCGAGCCAGTACGATATGTAATGCGGATCCGGCGTAGTAAAACCCTGTCTTACGCTCGGTAACGACAAGTTCGATGCTGACTGAGCGCCTTATAAACGCCCCGATTAAGTTTCTGCTTTATGACCGTAGCGTATTCTTCCGCGCCGTGTAAAAACTAGTTTCGCTGTGCAACTGTAATCTCGTGGCGATCAAATGCCTCTGTGGAATTGCTATGACGCAGACGTTTTACTAGTAAGAAAGTTCCTTCTCTGCTGTCTCTCGAACAACAAAAAATCGATATCGGCTGCCACTCATTTTGAACGTTACACATTTCACAGGACGTTATTACATGCAACTGTTGTCCATAATTCTCTGCGACATGTTGTTTGCATTACATTATATACAGGTACAGATATTAGTGTTTTTAAAATTTGATTTCAATAGCGCTTATGTGACCGCGAACCGATCATGATGCCTTAGCTTTATGGGCTGTTCGCGGTTAATTGAATACTTCTAAAAGCAGCGTTTACGTTCTACTTTTCTTCTCGTTTTGTGTCTCCGCCATATATAAAATTAACGTTGGCATGGGCCTGATCACTTTATTCATGCGCTATATAAGAAAAACACTGTAATTGTTAGGAATTTAAATGCGTTGGTAATATATAATTCCGTGCTGTAATTAGTTTAATAGAAAAAAACACTCAATAGAGTGGCCATAATTTGAAATATTACACCCGCAATACAAAACCAAGTCTAAGGACTATTTTCATTAATTCGGAGCCAACTTAACTGGAAGACCGCATGTCAGAATGTACTGTACTGTATCACATATGCTTATTTAAAAAGTAGCAGTGATTTCATTTCAAGTGTTGATTTCAAAAGTGCTTTCTTTACAGTGATTAATTTTAATAGCGTTAATCAAAAACTGAATTTGGTAGATTATGATTAACGAACACTACAGCAGTTTACTTGGCCTGACCTAGTCCTCAGTTATCCCGTTTATTTGCTTAATAAACCCCGGAATATATCACCTCGGGTAAAGTAAACTCCTTTATTTAGGGTGGGCTGCAGAATTGTCAAAATCGTAATCGGTGTTGTGTGTAATCAGAAACAGAAAAGTTTTTTGAACAATACTATAGCACTGCTGACAAAATGAAACTTAATAACCGGCTGCTGTTTGTGCAATAATGCAACATAAACTTTTCTTAGGCTCTATTGTGTGAGTTGCTATTAACTACTTATTAATAATTACTTTTCAGAATTTTTTTTTTTTTTCAAAAACTATTATTGAGTTAGAGAGTAAGAAACGGGGTTATTAAGGATCAGCAATTCCCCTGTAGGGACACTATCTCAGCGTATGCATATTTAGTAAGAGACTTCTAACTGATTTATTTTGGCATTTGTGGACTCTCCATCTGTGTACGTCTGCTGCATAAAACCGAGAAACTATTCCATCTACCAAACCCTTCAACTTCTGACGTCCACGTGAAATAACTATGCAACAACGCTATAAAGTTACCGATCTGAAGTCGGCTTTTATTTTGTATTCCGCCTTCACAACACAATAAGCTCCTTGCGGCTTTCAAGTTTCTATTATACTTATGTTTAATTTAGACACCCTACGTATCTGAGACATGTAAGAGTTGAACGTCTATATNCAACTTCTGACGTCCACGTGAAATAACTATGCAACAACGCTATAAAGTTACCGATCTGAAGTCGGCTTTTATTTTGCATTCCGCCTTCACAACACAATAAGCTCCTTGCGGCTGTCAAGTTTCTATTATACTTATGTTTAATTTAGACACCCTACGTATCTGAGACATGTAAGAGTTGAACGTCTATATCATACAGAGACACATTTTTCTGCTGAGCGTTTAAATTAAGTTATAGTTCAACGGATCTCAGTGAAATTTCGTTTTATGAATTTAAGGAAACACATTTATCTTGGCAGCTAAACCAATTTTAAAAAAGGAAACGTCTTAATTAATGATTTAGTCAGTAGCGGTTGGCATTTTTTCTTTATAAAATCTCTTAGCGGCTTTCCCGCTAACCATTTGTATGCTTGTGTTATCTTAGCATTAATATGGCAAAACCGAAGAGGCAATTTAATGTATGTAAATCACCTTTGTGTTTTTGAGTATCGATAAGAATTAAATTTAATATCTCTTGAAGATAAACGCTTCCTTCACTTTTATACGAACAATAATTAATCAAATATTGCACTGAAGAGTTATTTAATAGTGTTAATCAAAAACTGAATTTGGTCGACTATGATTAACGAACATTATATAACTTTACTTGGCTTGAAAGAATTTAAATTGTAGTATTATAATTACACGCTACTATGAGAAAATGAGATAAAAAATGTTTGTTTTTACTGTACAAATTGCGTATATCAGATATGTTTCCCAATGTCCTTTGTTACGATTGGCCTCGTTGTGCAACAGCTGTCTAAGCGAAAGCCGACAAAGAGGCCACAGCCGCGCTGAAATGCATAACATCGGACCGGAATCGATTGCAGCAACCGGCGGAGAGTTACGCAAGGAGGCTCAGGAAAATGTAGGTCCTGCTGGCCTAAGAGCATTTCNAGGAGGCTCAGGAAAATGTAGGTCCTGCTGGCCTAAGAGCATTTCGACATAAGTAGAGCAAGCTGCGAGGACACTTATTCTTCAACACAGTCTGCGGAGCCAATCAGATCGATCTACGTCATTACACANCAGAATTTATCCTATATTCTCTACAAAAAAAAATCCAAGTTGGTGCGTTCGGGAGTAAACGACATCAAACAATTTTACATTCATTTTCGTGCTAATTTAAGTGCGTTAAAAAAAATTAACCGTTATTCTAAGTGAATCTTGAAGCTAAAATAACCTTATAGTTGTCTGATAACTCAAAATATTAACAATTGTACAGTAAATGTAACTTAAATGTACTCAAAACCGTGACGTTAAATTTCTTGATATAAATTCATTTTCAATTACAATGTTTACCACAATGAGATAAGCGCCGTCAAGAGAGTTTGGTATTGATGTTCGTAAATTAGCAATACAGTCGCCATATTTGTGTTTTGGGCCACTTGTACTATTTTATTAGAACACTAGGCCACTTTTACTTTGTCAAACGTTTGTTAAGAAAATTCACCTATTTGTATAAATGCAAAAACGCTACAGTATTCTAACACCTTAGTCTACTGAATGTTTTTTTTAAATTATGTTCTTGGCAACTACCACACTGAAATAAACATTTCCATGAACAGAAAGCACACTCGGGTTTTTCGATGCATAAAAATAAGAAACAGTTTATGATTTGACAGCAACTGCACACAGTCAACCAATCACGGACTGTCTAGGTTTGAACTGCATGTTCTATGAACGGTGTAAAACTACCATTAAAAAAAAAAAAATCAGAAAATTATTAATCTATAAAACATTAAAGATAATAATTACATAATGTATTCATACTACATTAATTGTAAAATTATTAAGTATAAAATTCAATGGTTACGAAAATGTTTTTACATTTTAACGTAAATGAGGTACGTGACACAGTTGACTAAGAAAGCAATATATAATGTTATTAAATAAGTATTTTAATTTAAAACGGCAGATAATGTTTTGCAAAGAGAATTAATAATACGTGCTTCAACATACTAACATATTTTAATTATTTTCGTGCATTTTTGTAATTTGTAAGCCCTTTACATTGAACGTAGTGTGTGACGTACCTTGGGCGGAAAACAGCTCTTTCTTCTCTAGAAACCGGTGGCAAAAA
This sequence comes from Clitarchus hookeri, assembly GCA_002778355.1. NCBI lineage: Eukaryota > Metazoa > Arthropoda > Insecta > Phasmatodea > Phasmatidae > Clitarchus > Clitarchus hookeri. Next base: position 57,382 of record NQII01000299.1, on the reverse strand, counting down.
CGTAAAGAAAAAAGAAACAGAACAAGCAAAAAGAAGGTTTATTTTACCTTGACACGTGACTCCTCTAGTGCTTTTGTAGTTGACAGCCGACTTCCGGGAGCCGAGGAGGGGATTGCAGCAAACTGACATCCGTGGTCACACTGAACTCGGAGTAGCTACGTCGTCAACCGAAGAAAAACGGTTACAATTCAGTCTGTGAATTACACTGGCCGTGGTAACTGCGCGTGCGTTCGTGGGCGGCAGTCGTTACTGCGCATGCGTGTGTTCACCCAACATTTTTTTTCAAAATAGCATTCGAGCATAACGGGGCAAGCTAAACTACGGTAAAGTTACTTCTACTAAGGTTAGTTCTAATCGAGTTGGGAAGATCAAGGTTTAAAGTCTCGCAACCAAATATTTTCGCCGCTAGGTAAACGCTAGTGTCGTATATGTACAAGTTTTTTTCTTAATTTTCTACGTTAAAAACAGGATGATTGCAGTAAACATAAAAGATATAAAATAACTTTGTAATTAATTAAGATCTTTCTCTTATATTAGTCGCGTATCTTACAACTTTTATTTAATGTAACCTTTTTTAACACTGTACACCTAGCGGCGGAAATATTTCTTATACCAAACTATCCCATAATAAATCATGTTTTATTACTAACCTGGGTAGAATAAACATTAACTAAGGTTAATTCTACTATAGATTCTCAAAAAAAAGTGATTTTTTATGGGGGAGTTTATAATAGGGAAAATTTCCGCCGCTAGGTGCGCAGTGTTACCAAATGTAACTTTTAATTAACATTTTAAGCTACGTGGTTTATAAAAAAAAGAAGATTTTACTAGTTTTTATTTAAGATTATATTAATTTTCCTGTTTTTCATACTTAGAAAATAGACACACATTGGTTCCTTCCCGACACTAGCGCTTACCTAGTGGCGAAAATTTTCCCTTTGCAGAACTTTTGACATTGATCTTCCGAACGTGGTTTTTAAAGTTTAAATTAACCTCGGCTTGTTATAATTCTATTTTACTTGAATGTTTTTGCAATTTAAACGAACCTACGTCAGTTGGTGGATACGTGGGCCAGTTTCAATAGCGCATGCGCATTAACCATGGCCATGGCTGTCTATAGGCGCTTAGGTTTAAAAAAAAAAAACGACCGTTTTCCTTACGCACGTTGCTTCGTCGTCAAACTAAGTCTTATCTCGCTGAACAACGTAGTTCACCGGTGCTATTAGTTCGTGAAATGTGCGATCGGTGGTGTGTTCGCAAGCACAGAAAATGGAAGATGTTCGTAATCAGCGCCCACGACAAAATGCGTGCGCTTTGCTACGCGCCAGTGTAACGAGGAGTTTAAAATGGCAGGCGGACGTCAAGACGGTAGCTACATCTACCAGCCGGCCTATCGGACTGCTTCTTCTAACTTCTCGTCGATGAGCAACGTGACTGCTGGTATATACCGAGGTAAGTGACCCCGTCGTTTCAACATCTCACAGCAGCAAATGTAGATTTATTTCGGAAAATTACGGTACGCGTATTTTCTGTGTGGTTTGTTATTTGTATGACTTTTTTTTGGCACGGGATACTAGGGCAACGATTCTGTAATTTCAACATGGCACACAAAATATTAACGTTATAAAACAAACCATAAAATAAAACAATTTTATATACTGTAGCATGTAAACTGTAATAAGAAATATTCTTAATCCAAGAAAATTGACAGCGCCTGCCAGTAAATAAATTGATATTCTGGATTTTAAATAAGTGTAAATCTGTTGACTAAATTTAATAGTCTCCAAAGAATAAAATTAGGACAACTGATTGCACCAATTTTTTCACGGTTTCTACTACACGCCAGTTTAAACCGCAGTTTATGTATCCGGTGTAGATATTTTTGTAAACAAATCATACCATTAGGAGTATATCTAGTGCTGTAGACATAACATTTTATATAAGTAATATAAGATAGGTTTCTTAAATATGTGCTGTTCATAGACCCTTTCGTGAAAATTACCTTTAATCTTGGTAAATGTAGATTTTACAAATTTTTTCACTGCACCTATTATAGAATATTCACAGGATACGAAGAGTTAAAGAAAATTTCTAATGTAAGTTGCTAATAAAAATGCCAGATTTTTNACTGTAAGTTGCTAATAAAAATGCCAGATTTTTTTTACAAATATAGATTTTCCTTATCAGGTTCTATGGCCGCACTGAAAATAATGAATAAAATACATAGTTCTAAGTTTTGTATTGTTTTTNTGTAGATTTTACAAATTTTTTCACTGCACCTATTATAGAATATTCACAGGATACGAAGAGTTAAAGAAAATTTCTAATGTAAGTTGCTAATAAAAATGCCAGATTTTTTTTACAAATATAGCTTTTCCTTATCAGGTTCTATGGCCGCACTGAAAATAATGAATAAAATACATAGTTCTAAGTTTTGTATTGTTTTTNATTTTCCTTATCAGGTTCTATGGCCGCACTGAAAATAATGAATAAAATACATAGTTCTAAGTTTTGTATTGTTTTTGATGAACAGTGTACTGACAATGTGTTTATCAAGTAATTGTCAGTATTTTCCTAACAAAACTCACATTAAGTTGTGCTGTAAGTATCCGTAAATAAAAGGTACCATGCAATTTATTTATCTGGAATAACACCACCCACTTATTTGAAATATTTTCTTAGTACAAACTACACAAATAAAGTATTATTTAAGTTTTTCAACGTGCCACACCCAAATTATTTAAAAACACCGGAAACTCCTTTCTCGCATACAAAGGAGACTGGTGCACATTCTAAAATATTTTCCAGAATACTCCAGAGAAGTCTGAAAATGTACAAATTTCCTTGCGGAAAAATTTTAATTTCTTATTATTTAGTATTTTCAAATTATCTATGTATAATATAACGACTTAACTATTGTATAAATTATACTAATATGTTAAGAACTCTTNAGTATTTTCAAATTATCTATGTATAATATAACGACTTAACTATTGTATAAATTATACTAATATGTTAAGAACTCTTGAACTCTTACATTCACCATCGACCTGTAAAATGAAACATGTAATGATGCATTATTATTAATTTTTGGGATACGCGGTTCATTTTCTTTCGTTTAACGGGGCTGCGTAATAATTTATCGGTATTTGAAACTAAAGCCGTGGTAGTTCGTTTATCGTAGTAGTTTCTTTATCGGGCATCCCTTTGCCGTTTCGAAAGTCGTCGTTTTTTGTCAGCGTCATCATTAGATTGGAAACTTTCTGACTGCGTCATCAGGTTTTGTTCGAGAAGGTATTTTCAAATTATCTATGTATAATATAACGACTTAACTATTGTATAAATTATACTAATATGTTAAGAACTCTTGAACTCTTACATTCACCATCGACCTGTAAAATGAAACATGTAATGATGCATTATTATTAATTTTTGGGATACGCGGTTCATTTTCTTTCGTTTAACGGGGCTGCGTAATAATTTATCGGTATTTGAAACTAAAGCCGTGGTAGTTCGTTTATCGTAGTAGTTTCTTTATCGGGCATCCCTTTGCCGTTTCGAAAGTCGTCGTTTTTTGTCAGCGTCATCATTAGATTGGAAACTTTCTGACTGCGTCATCAGGTTTTGTTCGAGAAGTTGGATTATCTTTTACCTACGAGGCAGTTTGGATGACACTGCTGGCGGATGTCGGCTGCCTTGCCCTTATCTCTGCAGAGGAAGCAAGGGTGTAGGGAGGGGGGCGATAAGCTCTCAGTACATATACTCTTGTGCCTATCGCGGACTCTCAGTGCTCGTGCAGCTGACAAACAGCGACTCGCCTAGGCCGGATGGTTATATGTGAACTGTTTCTTGGATTGATGAATAAAAGTACAGAGTAATAAACAAACATTGGACTTTATTTATATTTATTGGCGCCTTTAGAGTTTCATGTTACTACCAACCGAGCTAAGCGAGTGGTAATTTCCATTCGTCATGCCCAGATGTGGAATGCTACAAATGTGGCGGCCTTAACGCGCCGCTGCAACGTTACAAATATGGCCCTAAACAGAGTGTTGCAACATTATAAATACGGCAATAACAGCGTGGTGCATCGTTACAATGTACGGCAATTACGACACGGAAAATTTTTGAACTCCCATCCATTGATTTGAGTAATTAAACCCCATTATCTCAACCTTCGAGCTTTTCAATAAATTACTTGGAAACTACCAGAAACGGACGAAGTAGTATCATTATATCAAATATTTATTTTATCCTACATATTTACATGTGCCACTCAATTTATCTGTACCGTCTTTTAGTTAAGAAACTTCCACAAAAGACCCAAATTCCTTCAGAATAGCAGAAAAACGTATTACTGTCACTGTGCTATACGAAATAACCGCGGACCGTTTGCTGAAAGCGGCAGAACATTTTTTTGTTTTACTCCTAGTTACATTGCAGGTCAGTAGGACGGTAATAACATAGGGAGCTGAAGGCTACAAGAGATGAATATAGTATCGAAATGTGGCGAAAATTTGTTTCCTCATACCCCTCTGTTGCGCCTGTATCCACCAAAGAAAGTTTTAACGGTTCTTCCCAAGACGATAGTCTGTGTATCTCAGGTGTCCAATCCTTCTAGTCAGATCGTCAGCGCTCCATTCTAGGCCCGCAGACACATTCATAAATATTCATGGCTTGTAGTCGTTCTTTGAGACACGGTATTTCACTCCCTTGTTTGTTTTATTGCCCTGGCCTCGAAATAGAACACTTTAACTAGCGGTTTACACAACATAATATCGTGATCGATGACAAGTTAACNACAAACATTGGACTTTATTTATATTTATTGGCGCCTTTAGAGTTTCATGTTACTACCAACCGAGCTAAGCGAGTGGCAATTTCCATTCGTCATGCCCAGATGTGGAATGCTACAAATGTGGCGGCCTTAACGCGCCGCTGCAACGTTACAAATATGGCCCTAAACAGAGTGTTGCAACATTATAAATACGGCAATAACAGCGTGGTGCATCGTTACAATGTACGGCAATTGCGACACGGAAAATTTTTGAACTCCCATCCATTGATTTGAGTAATTAAACCCCATTATCTCAACCTTCGAGCTTTTCAATAAATTACTTGGAAAATACCAGAAACGGACGAAGTAGTATCATTATATCAAATATTTATTTTATCCTACATATTTACATGTGCCACTCAATTTATCTGTACCGTCTTTTAGTTAAGAAACTTCCACAAAAGACCCAAATTCCTTCAGAATAGCAGAAAAACGTATTACTGTCACTGTGCTATACGAAATAACCGCGGACCGTTTGCTGAAAGCGGCAGAACATTTTTTTGTTTTACTCCTAGTTACATTGCAGGTCAGTAGGACGGTAATAACATAGGGAGCTGAAGGCTACAAGAGATGAATATAGTATCGAAATGTGGCGAAAATTTGTTTCCTCATACCCCTCTGTTGCGCCTGTATCCACCAAAGAAAGTTTTAACGGTTCTTCCCAAGATGATAGTCTGTGTATCTCAGGTGTCCAATCCTTCTAGTCAGATCGTCAGCGCTCCATTCTAGGCCCGCAGACACATTCATAAATATTCATGGCTTGTAGTCGTTCTTTGAGACACGGTATTTCACTCCCTTGTTTGTTTTCTTGCCCTGGCCTCGAAATAGAACACTTTAACTAGCGGTTTACACAACATAATATCGTGATCGATGACAAGTTAACNATTGCCCTGGCCTCGAAATAGAACACTTTAACTAGCGGTTTACACAACATAATATCGTGATCGATGACAAGTTAACGCATTTACTTTTAAAACGCTGAAGCAGTAAGTCTGTTTGTCCAATACTGATTTGTTGTGTGGATCTGCAGGCAGGATGGATGATAAAACAGGAATGCGTCGATACGGTGAACTATAACACTTGACAGACAGTATAGTAAAATAAATATTTTCACTGTTCACAAATATTTATCTAAATCTTCTGATTCAACATATACAAATGTGACAACTTTCTCTCCGCTGTGACCGACTTTAATGGGTGCATGCCAGTCGGTTTGCCCGTTAAAATATACGCAGACAGGGGAAGTGGATTTTTTTTTAAAGTTGATTTCAATAGCATTTAATTAACCGTGGACAGCTTATAGCTACCCATTTGCTATCTTGAGGCAGTTCAATCCCACTCACGAACCAAATCCAACTGCGATGTCGGGAATCGACGGATGACGCAAACCACTACACTACGGATGGAGATAGACGATTCACATGACAAAGCCTGATAATTTTTTGATAATGGCCTTGTGCATTATCTCTGCAAATCTTCCTCTGGTTGCGTGATGCTCGCCATGTTACTGCGTTGCTAACATTTCCGTGACATGTACACCCTCTGCCACATCAAGCACGGCGTCTCTGCGGATCTGAATTGTTTTTTAAAGTCCTCCGATTTACATTCGGTGCCTCAAAATTGAACTCGCTGAAATCGCAAAGCGTGTGTAGTTTGCGCGCGTTTAAATTGAGCACATTTGAAGGCTCCGCTTGGTTTATTCTTTCTGCCCACAATGTATCCTTCCGCCACACTGCACTAATGACTGCTATTCATGCCCCAACATAACACAATGTCAAGTTGTTAGAAATATATGGAACTCTAAAAAGAAAGGCAGTCATAACTCATAACATAGAGTGAGTGAAGAGATTTGGCGGCTCTTAACAGGGAGGTCTTGAGAGCCGATGAGGGTGGTTGAGGTGAGTATGGAGCAGCGCCGGAGTGAAAGGGCGGGTAAACTGAAGATCCCCGAGAAAACCCATTAACGAGCGGCTTCGTCCGGCATGATTCCCAAATGCGAAAATCCGCGAGTCACCCGTCCGGGCCATAGCATAGAATGTTTACGCTTTGTGCGTCAGATTTGACAGTGGAAGACTGTCACAACATTATATGAATTTACTTTTACTGGACGTACGGCAGATAAACGGGTGTTGCACTTCGGAAAAACATGTTTAATATAGCAAACATTACAATTTCATGTTTACATATACGTGTGTTTTTAAAGTATTGAAAGACGCAATGTTTCGATAGCAACACAATAGTAATACTTCAAATGCCCTGGCTAACATAAGTTATTTTACTTTAATTTACCGTATATAGGACATGTCGAGTTACGATAATCTTCAATTCAGGGTACGATATATATGTTACTGATACACTAATTATTAAGCAAACGTGTTTAAATTCAATGTGACTAACTTTATTAGCTACAAAATTAAATATTATATATTCCAAATGTGTTACGGTACGAAACTATTTTACATAATTCACTATTAAAAATGCCGCAGATAAATAAAACCATTTTCAGATTTAATTGTATGTATACCTGCGCAGGGAAATTTTACAAAGTTATATTTCCAAAGAGCTTAATATATCGTAGGGCCGGTGTCACCAATTTTGTGCACTTAACGGACGGAGTGAGGTAAAAATATCTGCCAGAATGCTAGAGTTTTTTTACGTAGATTTCTTACGCAGGAGCATGTTCGCCGAGTACTGTTAAATCAGGGAAATGACATCTAAAAGCATGTAACCAAATAATATATTTATGCTTACTGTGCTTACTGTTCAGTCTTCTTCAGCGTTTAAGTATTACTATAACACAGCTGTTTTGATGTATCCACTTAGTTTTAATAATTTAACTAGTACGTGATTACAATTAAGTATACAATGTATACAGATACAATGTGGAAGGGGCAAACGTGCCGTTATCAAAACATATGATAGAGAAAAATTTGCGAAGCAACGACTGAAGATAAAAAGTGATATTTTAAACATAAATATGCCTTTCATATTTACATTTGTAAACCAATGAGTGGCATTGTGCCTACCACTTCCATTTACAATTATTATTGACACATTAGAAAATTACTCTAAAAATTGAGTATTATTCCTGAATGTAACTCATTCTGCCTTGTGTCACTATTTGCGATATGTGAAATTGAAGAGTTCCAATTTCTTAAACCCTAAATCTAAAAAGCGAACTAATGGACAAAATATTACGAACAGAAAGAATGGTGATAACATAAACGATAATTTTCTTTATGCATTTCATACATTAAATACACTAATAAAACCGATGGTTAGCTGTCAGCACTTCCCGGATATATATTTTATTTAAGACTTAGTGCAGTAGACATTACCAAATTTTGCATTTAAAATGTTATTAACGCAGGAGTAACGAAAAATTTCACTAATTTTCTATATTTTCCTTGATTTGGTTGATAACGCGTACTATTTTCATACTCCTTAAAACAGCACGACTGTGTTTATGAATGATCATACTTTGCCAGTAAACATTTGAAAATAGAATACATTTTTTTTATGCCCAGTCTTGGACCGAGCAAGCGTTTTTTTTTTTTTTTTTTTTTTTCAACATATACTGTGTACAATTATTCATATTATCCAATAACACATTGGCGTAAATGATACAGTNTTTTTTTTTTTTTTCAACATATACTGTGTACAATTATTCATATTATCCAATAACACATTGGCGTAAATGATACAGTGTGGTCATTCTGTTACCAAATTAACAACTAAAAATGTTGGTAATTTTCACTGGCATTAGACATTTTGCCGTTCCATGAAGCGTATCAAGAGTCCAAGGAACTTGTTTTTATCACAGCTAGAAGTTCTTCGTAACTTTCGCCAGCAGGAAGCCATTTAGGATATATTTGTGACGGGCAGTGGCTAAGAATATTATTGTACAGAAATCCGTCTGGGAAATTGTTTGCTNTTTTTTTTTTTTTTCAACATATACTGTGTACAATTATTCATATTATCCAATAACACATTGGCGTAAATGATACAGTCTGGTCATTCTGTTACCAAATTAACAACTAAAAATGTTGGTAATTTTCACTGGCATTAGACATTTTGCCGTTCCATGAAGCGTATCAAGAGTCCAAGGAACTTGTTTTTATCACAGCTAGAAGTTCTTCGTAACTTTCGCCAGCAGGAAGACATTTAGGATATATTTGTGACGGGCAGTGGCTAAGAATATTATTGTACAGAAATCCGTCTGGGAAATTGTTTGCTCCTATACATCCCTTCAACGTAATATCTTGCAGTGCAGTGGAATGTACGAATTTACAAGAGTAAGAAATAACTCCAGAGAAAAATAATCGTTGTGCAAAATGTTTACTCGCCACGTTCGAATAAATCCTTTTCTTGCATTTCCAGATCTTTGTTTTTCTACATCGACTCCGAAACTTCCATTAACCTGTATATTCCATTAATGAGTTTAGTGTTTAAGCCGCACGCATATTAAAGGATCAGAGAAGCGTTCCTATTAAACCTTCAGTTCTTTTAGCACTCGCAAACCATACGTATATCTATGGTTTACGCCACTTGTGACGTGTATTTTTTGTTGACGATAAAAGAAGATTGCGAACTTTGCGTATGGCTTAGGAAGTGCGTAAACTAGTGTGCACCTGAAGAAGAAAATTAAAATATTTACTTGNAGTGCGTAAACTAGTGTGCACCTGAAGAAGAAAATTAAAATATTTACTTGAGTTGCAACAATATCATCAAGTTACATCACTGAAATTAAATTATGAAGCTGATACATTTTATATAAATATGAAGTGATCAGGAAAACGTGTTTTTTGAACACAAATAAGTATTTAGTACAATTTCACTTAGCAGTACACGCATTACTTCGTGCCATGCGAAGTAAGAACGTACAAACATTATTGTTCTTGGCCTACACAAATTAACTTTATTACATTTTGTAATCGATGAAATGTAATAAATTAATTGCTGAATTTTGACTAGTGAGCTGAAGTAGGGCATTATTTTAACACCATTTACCATGACTATGTTTTTCTTTTGAAAATTCGCATTGCAGAGTTTTGTATATAAAATTAAAAACAATAATTTTAATTCGGTAATTTAATAACATTTTTAGAGAAAATTCAGCAATTTTTTAATTTTTAAGATAATTGCTAATTTATTAAACTAACATTTCCTCAGACACACAATCGTCAAGAAATTCGTTTATTCAACCTCCAGTGATACAAATAAACCAGCAATTGTACCTAACATATGCGCACTTGTTTGTTGTAAATTTGTAACTAACGCAATTGCGCGTGTTGCACTACTACGAAACATTAGAAACGCATAATTATACATCGTATTCCGCGATGATTTTTACAGTTTTCATTAAGTATCTGTAGTATGNGAAACATTAGAAACGCATAATTATACATCGTATTCCGCGATGATTTTTACAGTTTTCATTAAGTATCTGTAGTATGTAGAACGTTTGTTTTCTTTCCTACGTGTATATTAGCAAAATAATCTCGTTAAACGTTAAAAAAAATTTCGATTGTTTGCGAAAGAGGGATATTTGTACAGAGAAGTATTTTCCTTTGAAGCAAAGGTAAGCGATCGCAGAAAAGTTGCGTTCAAATGTAAACTTGACTCGACGTGTTACAACACACTTATTTGTAGAATACGCATGCTCAAAGGCTGTCCACGGTAAAGTGGAGCATTTTTTAAATCAACCACCGAAAAAAATTACTGTCAATTAACTACAGTACACACCGGCATGCAGCTCCCATTTAAAATTTCAGCGAATTAGTGAAAAAAGTTTTAATATTTAACTTTATTTCGCGAGTCTAATGCTTGTCTAATGAAGTGTTTAGTTATTTCCCAAATATGTCATATATCACAAGTTTTTTATATTTCCGTTAACGAAAAAATACGTTATTTTTGGTTAATTTAAACTTTCACTTATATTTATCTATAAATTGTCATTTTACATTTATAATTAGTATGAATGAAAACAGTGTGAAAACAGGTGTGTTGGTAATGTCTAGTATGTGAGCCGTTTTTAGACTTGATTCTAGGTAAGTTAAGCAATTAAGTCACCCTCTGTTCTTCCAACTGCCCAGTGGAGTAAAGCAGGAGTGATAATATGAGAAAACTATTTAATTAATTTTTGATATGAAATAAAACAAAGTCAAACAAACAATGTTTCTGTTTTGCTCAGTAATATCAGCTTCGTTCGCCCTGCGACAACAACTTGCAAAGAACAGTACCAGATAAATGTGAACAAGATTTCGATTATGTATAAACCGTAGACAGGCTGATTTTCATTTNAGTACTGTTGATATTATCATTATAAAACATTGACGTGATTCTAGTTTTTTTCCTCCAAATAACATGTACTTTCATTGGAAATAAACAGTTCTGTTAACTGAATCTAGGATGCATCAAAACTTGGTCAGGAGTACCATAAATGTTCGAAACACGTATTTATATAAGCAAAAGCAGACATACTAGGAAAGGGTCTGAGCCATATGATTTTAACAGGTATATAAAAGTTCAGTTGTAATACTATGGAATTGCCCACTACGCAGCCGGTATGCGCACTCTAAACTGCATTCCTTCTACAGCAAATGTCATCTCCAAGATATACCTTAAACAGTCTCGATTGGCAGCTTTGCCGTAGTAACGCAACGACATTGATAAAAAAAAAAAAAAAAAAGCGAGAGAGAATTAATATTTTGATGAAATCAAACGTTTTGTACAGAAGTGTGGAACGAATGAATTACCATGAAGACGTTCCACGTGTGCTTACGTGGTGGTTATCTCCAGGTCCCGATTGATCTTGAGGCGTAATTCATTCAGGCCGCGTTCAAAATACGCGTACTTTAAAAACTGTGAGAATATCGGTCACTGGCCCTCTGCAGTCATGTCCAGTTAGACTGCACGCCCCTAAATTACAAACGGGGGAAAAAAAAAAAAAAAAAAAAAAAAANAGAGGGGACAGCACTCGCAGTATAAATGGGTTTCGTGCTAAATCACTTAGACGTAATGCAGCAGTCGAGTGTTTTACTCTCCCTTCACTCCATGAAACGTTATCAGAATGCGAACACTTTATAGAGCTGCAAGGCATCCCATTCCGCGTCGAACAGAAAATTCTTTCACTGCATCGTGCAGCAACCGCTTATTTCCACGTGTTCGGGGGCGGCAGGATAACATCGAGTTAAAAAAAAAAAAAAAAACGATTTATTGATATTTCCCGCTGGATAAAATAATACTGAATACTGATAAAGCCGTTCACGTTATTTGAGCGCTTTCAAAATCAATCATTTGAAAATGTCACTGCCACTACCTGCACATTTTTAACTGGCACACTGGATGGCAAGCGCCCAGTGAAGTTAGCAACGACGGAGAAAAAGTAGTTCCGAGTCATAACGTCGACTTAAAAGTGTTTGGTAATTATTTTTGGATACTGTGAAGATTTCCTTTGTTTTCTGTTATTTTAATGCATGTAAGTGTCGGAATTAGAAAATTTGTAAAAAATACTTTTCTAATAGTTTCACTTGACTGAAACATGAAAAAAGTGATCACGCCCATGTCAATGTTAATTTTACATTTGGTGGAAGAATATACAATGCGCATACGAGTAAATCTTAAGCAGGGCTTTCAAAGGTGTTCAGTTAACCGTGTACAGCCGATAACATTTAATATAGGCTGTTAACGGTAAAGTTAGCACTTTTGAGTCCCTAGTTACTTTTTTGTTTCAGCTATTGTTTATCCTTTAACTAAATTTTTAAATATATGTTTCCACGTAAATAATAAACACAGTGTGTATATTCCACCGCACTCGGAAGTTAACGTCTTAGGCTAAAATTATATATATANCACGTAAATAATAAACACAGTGTGTATATTCCACCGCACTCGGAAGTTAACGTCTTAGGCTAAAATTATATATATACATATATACTATTATTCCAAATGAGAGGGCTCAAAAAAGTGCTAATGCTAAAGTGGTAATGCTGATTTTCATTAACNTATATATACTATTATTCCAAATGAGAGGGCTCAAAAAAGTGCTAATGCTAAAGTGGTAATGCTGATTTTCATTAACATTATCAGATCATACCCTAAAAATTCAGATTATAGCTTATAAGACAAGCCTAATTTAAATTAAAACGTCACTGAAGTTACTGTCTTAATATCGATCGTATGGATATTACGTTTTCATGTCAAAAATTTAAAACGCATTTTAAACCTTACTTCTTTTGTGTAATGTATCATGTGTCTTTTTTTTTCATTTTGGCATGCTTATTTAGACATTGAGAAAAAAAATGTATCAAATCGTTTATACTATGAGTCATATAACATGCTGTTTTGTTTCGAAAAAAAAACCGTAGGAACTCTTTTTTTAGAGGCAGCCATTTTANCCGTAGGAACTCTTTTTTTAGAGGCAGCCATTTTATTCTCACAGGAGAATTATTCTTGATCTGGTCCTTGTGGCAGCGTTAGATTTATCGATTACTTGAAAATGCTTTCTTGGATGGAGTTACGATTGTGCTTCGGACCTTTACTTCCATTGTCTTAAAAGACATTTACAAAACATAGCTTATTCTGCTGCCGCTAAGAGGCAAATAACTTCATGGATTTATGTTACACTAGCACGTCATTAAAAATTTTTCGCTAAAAGTCTCATTATGCTATGTCCTGGAATTATGCGTTTGTGTTTTATGTCCCATCATGCCTGTGCGTTGGAGAAACATTTCAGAAATATTCTGCAGTGTTTGTGGATCGTTAAACGAACGGAATTGACAGGAAAGGAGACTAAAAAACGAAAAATATCAAAATACCAATAATAAAAGCTTTTAGTTAATGTAGCAAGACGGCATAACTTACTGCTCCGTAAAATAGAGAGGAAAAAATGAACTGACAGTGCAATTGCAGGAAATAACTTGTAAACCATTTACTGTCTAATGGTCTTGTGTATCCATATTGGTTACGGAAATATAACTTAAGAAACAGAAATATATATTTCCACCCGTTAGTGAAAATGGTAAATATTAGTACGCTTATTAACAGTAGGTGTAAAGAGAATTTTTCACATATGTTTTCACTACTCAAAAAATTAAAACTCATGCTCGTTTAGTATCAGCCTATTTTAGATCAAATTTTAAAGCAAGTAAGTCACATAAAATATTTTAAAGGAATTCAGTGACTTCATATTGCTAAAATCTGATATTACAAAATTTTCTTAATAGCAAGTATTTCTATAAAACATTTTCCACAACAAAACATACACGTTATTTAATGGATTTCAAGGGTAAAATTATTCTAAACTATTTCGTTCTTTCTCAGACCTACCAGGGAAAATTTCCTCAATTTATATTCAAGCACAATTATTCATATAACTTGTTAGGTGAAAGCCACAGTTACCTGCAAAATATAATTCAAAACAAAATTAAACTAGCATAATTTACACATGCCAGCCATTAATCTAAAAAAAAAATATATATATATATATATATATATATGTTTTACCGCAAGAGAAGCATTACTCTCATGTCAAAATAATTTGACACAATCACAAATATTATTAAAATCAGCTGTACTTCTTGCGTACAGTCACTGTAAGCTGTTCACGGTTAATGAGCACTATTGAAATTAATATTTGAAAAATGTCACTGTTCCGTCCAGCATGCTGATATGAGTGCTCCGTGTAAAGTTGTTAATGATGGGTGCAAAGTAGTTCCATGTGTCAACGTTCAATTAAAATTATTAGGTAAACGTTTTTGAATAACGAAATCATTACTTTTGCTTTCTGTTATTTTTTTTACAGATCAGCGGACGAAATAGCAAAATTTTAAAATACCAACTTTAAAAATAATTTTACCGTTTCACTTGACCGACGTGTGAATAAAGTGATCATGCCCATTGTGATGTTAATTTTACATATGATGTAAGGATACACAGTTTACATATAAGTAGATACATATTAATCTGAGATTTCAGAAGTGCTCCGTTTACGATGAACAGCTTATGCTAGGATTTCACACCCAACCAGCGCCATGAAGATGCAACTCAAATAGAGTGTGTATGAAGTTTATAGAGAAAACTCGTGTAAACGCTTGCCCGGCTAGTACTCGAAATAGGACGATACATAAAACAAACTTTAAATAATTACATACGATAAAAAAAATTTTTTTATAAATGACACCATGCTGTAACAAATAAATGCAAAAAACATTCAAGCCAGTTTAAAATAATGTCGCCAGAGCAAGGAACTTCACTTTAATTAAGACATGCTTTCGTTGCATAAAAACAAAATGGAAATAACATTATGGCAATCTTAAAGTACAGACAAAAGTAAGAAATATGTAATAAATGTAAAAGAAGTATTTTCAGCAACAAAATTAGTATCAAAAATTTAATTTAAAGAATTTACAACATACCTCGGCTCCAAAAAAAAAAAAATATTAATTAACTGTCTGTTGGAGTGTACTACACGAATATTATAAAAGTTTTTTTATGTAATTTTATTCATATTTACGCAGATAAATAGAACATTATCCTTCAGATTAAAAAAAAATATATCAGTTATTAGCAACCCGTAACTACATCTCTCTGTTCACTGTAGTATTTAATCGTAGAACTTGTCTGTCAATGTTATTAATGAAACTCGTAGATATTGTCGCATCTTCTTCTGGGGGACGTCTTCCTTCCGTACTAAAAAAATTTCAAACTATCACACGTCGGCTTGGTACACCCTAAACATGAAACAGTGAGAATTGAGCCAAACCGGTGAAAAAAAGCTAGAATTAAGCAACTGATAATCATTGTCAGATAACTAATTAGTATAGTGGTTGAATTCCACTGATCTCTTTGTGATTTACCACTGAATGTCGAGAATTCCACAGCTATAAGTCACTTGTTACCAGTTAATTTGCTTGATTCTCCGGTCAGCAGTAGCTTATCAACTGACTTTCCGTGAACGTTATTTCACTGATTGATACCATTGATTCAGACTTAGAGTGTACACTTGTGTTTCTCGAGTCTTTCCTTCATCGTAGGCATCGCGTGCCTGATATACTCCTGGCACTCTGGCACTTAACTCACTCTTGCGGATGGCGCTTTCTGAACTTATGCCAAAACTGCGGAAATATCCAGAACCTGCACTCTTGTTCACATGAGATTAGATGTTCCACGCTGTCTTCGCCGTTTGGCGACCAGGTTTTTAACACGGTAATGAAAAATAATTCACCTAAAAAAAATTATACCTATCAGTTAGGACGATTCCGTACAGCTGATCCCAAGGTCGAAAAATCAATAAGGCTCCTCCTCGATGTCCAAATATTCTCAAATTGCAAAGTTTTCTAAACAATGTAGTCGCAAAAATTAATTATCACGAGCTGAGTTTGCAATTGAGCGCTATTTGGAATTATGAAAATTAACACTTTCAAAGGCATTGCCAATCCTTCTAAATTTACCCAATAACATAAGTTCAATAAAAATTATTTTCAAATATCAATTTGTGAAAACGAGTAAAGTAAACAGTTTTAAAATACTAAAACACGCTGGGAATTATTTACATTAATAAACATCAATTCCTTTACATAGGCCTAGTCTTTCCCGTATAAAACTAGAATAATTACGTGGCGTAGTTGTAAACAAATGACTAGCAGCTTGTCAATACGAAAGTCAACAACTTAACTACCTGTTACTTCTTGTATTTCTTGGTAGTAATAAAATGAAAATATTATCATTGCAACATATCCCCATATTGTACATGTTATAACGAACGACGACGTACTTTAAAGCACCGAATCAGTAATAAATTGTTTCCGAGCTCACTACATTTGGAAGTCCCATAACATTGAATCCTTTTGTGCATATCCGTGCGTCGATAAATATTCAAGACAAAACGAAAACGTTTCTTTTTTCACGTCGTCTCAAAAATATAATCCATTCATGGTAACTTCACACTTGTCTCAAGCCCTGATTAAGTTCTACTTCCAGGATATTCCTCCACCTCGTACAAACTAAGCTTAGCCAAGTCTAGAAAATTACGCCAATGGAAAACGCACAGAATTCTTGCGCTCTTAGTTATAATAATATTTTGCATGGCGCTACCAANTTCCTCCACCTCGTACAAACTAAGCTTAGCCAAGTCTAGAAAATTACGCCAATGGAAAACGCACAGAATTCTTGCGCACTTAGTTATAATAATATTTTGCATGGCGCTACCAACACACACGTTTTCTCACTGTTTTTATTCATAGTCATTATAAATTAAATATAATTTATAAATAAAATGCAGGTAAAACTTGAATAACAAAAATAAGATTCTTTCATATTAACAGATGTACGAGTATAAAACGCTTGTGATACATGGCATATTTAGGAAATAACTAAACATGTTATAGGGTAAATTGGGAAATTTTTCAAGTGTTTGATTCAGAAAGTGTGAAGAAACCGTGAATAGACTATAGGTAATTTTATTGTAGGTAAATATTAATTTCAGTTTGTCTACAATATATTCATCAGACGCCGCGGTGGCGTAGTGGTCAGACCACCAAGCTCCTATCACGACGATCCGGGTCCGATTCACGGCAGGGTCGTACCGGTATTTCCACATGTTGAAAATGTGGCGGATATTTTCTTTCGTAAGATGCACTNCCGATTCACGGCAGGGTCGTACCGGTATTTCCACATGTTGAAAATGTGGCGGATATTTTCTTTCGTAAGATGCACTTCTCCGGGTACTACCGTCGTTACTCCATCTTCAACTTTCTTCACCCATACCGGCGCCAAAGAGCGTTTAAAAACCAAATCTCTCTCTTTTGCGCAATATTTCCATTGCCATACGCTTGTGCCGGTAACTTTCCGACACATGGAAACAGTACTCCGTCTCTACTTCCTTCGGTGGAAAATTTCCCAAAAAAAAAACGGCAGAGGACCTCCCTGCCCCCCGGTCATGGTCAAAGTGGCAAAGTTGGTAGTGTTTGCGAAAGCAACGAACATCAATTACTTTTTTCGTACTATATTTTGGGGTCAAAGTAATTTTAACTTATTTTATAAACTCCCCTCTTCGATACAGAAATTGCGTGCTTTTTGGAGCCTCTCTCTGCTTCTCTTCCACAAGGCAGGGAGCCAGTTACTTTTATTTCTTCCGCGTCGTCCTCTGGAACAATTTCCAATGGTAAGGGAATGCAGAAGGCGCCCCTCTGTGACGTCACATATGGCACAGGGAGGAGCAGGTGGGAAGCGACCCGAAGACGAAGTGAGCCAGCCGACCGTCGCCCTGCATTGTACCGGCGTTCACTCAAGCAGCAGTACAACGGGGCACCACGCACCCAGGTAACGGTCACATCCCCGACGTCNGACGTCACATATGGCACAGGGAGGAGCAGGTGGGAAGCGACCCGAAGACGAAGTGAGCCAGCCGACCGTCGCCCTGCATTGTACCGGCGTTCACTCAAGCAGCAGTACAACGGGGCACCACGCACCCAGGTAACGGTCACATCCCCGACGTCGCCAGCGACTCCCACGTAGTTCCCGTAGATCAGCCAATCGCATGACTGTTATTCTTCAAACAGATGCTCGTTGTTCGATGCGACACCGTCACGCTAACGAAAAGACTGTTTCAAAATTTTAACTTTTGTGCTGTTGGCGTCGAAAGCTATATGTCCACAACTGGTATTCTCGACACCAAATATTTTGTCTCTCCAAGTCAGACGGAGTTCCGATGTACTGTTTACGAAGACTTCCGATCCGAAGACTAAAACAGGTTCGAGATTGATTGAACACTTTTAGAAGCCTCGTTTACTTTGTGCTTTCAATTATTTGTGTATCATCAGTCAAGGACGATGAACGTTTGCGACGTAGGCTCTAACCCAGTGCAACGGATAGCCCCGAAGCATGAGACAGGCGAAATACGCCCTTCCTTCCTTTCAGTTTTTGGTTTTTGTTTCTGTAAAAAACTTAACCTTTATATTTTTTACTTCAAGAAGAAAAAAACAACCGTCAGGAGGCGGTAAACAAACCCTAAGTAAGTGTCGTGTATGAAGGAGAACCCCAAGACGATTTGTTTTCAAAATTTTATATAATTTAGTGATGCTGCAAAGACTGTTATCTTTAACCAACAAGTTTATCACACACAATTTTAAATTGTTAAAAAAATCTTTAACATTTGTTTTAACAATTATCTCACAATCCCTTTAAAATACAGTTAAAACACACAAATATAAATATACATATTTTTCTCTATTCTTACGTCACCCCTCCCCAATAGCTATGTCAAAAGTAGGGAAATCACCCTTAATGTCTGTCCCCAAAGCCAGGTTCTCTCTGTCTTCCATTAGACCCGAAAATATCTTTCCTACTAAATTACTGGATTCTAGAAGCACTTGTTCCTTCGATCTCTTCTTATTAGTCAGTTCAAACCACCACTGTGCCCTGGTGGCCGAAAGTCGTCTGCTGGAGCGGATGTACGAAGGGAAAGAAAAGGGGGAGGGGCGATCGCCGCGCCGCATACCGCCCCCTCGTATCTGTTCTTGTCCGACCCGCTCTGCAACTAGATGCGGCGATCCTTGCTGCTTTGATACGGGCCCCATTTCATCACAAGGTATGGTAATTTTCGGCGATCATTCTTGACGGTTGAAACTTTGGACGGGGAAATGGGACAACCCGCCACACCAGAAAGGGTGAAAATGGAGCCAAATCAGTGACATCCAGTAAATTACTCTGCTTGGAAATAGTCGCAACTTGCTGATAATTACGTTGACTGGGTTTTACTGATTTAAAGGTCGCTTGTAAAATTGCGGATACTTGTAGACAGATTAGGTTTTAAACTTTGCGTAGCTGTTTGAATGCGCAATATATATATTCCCTACCTGAATATGAAATACTTTTACGTGAAGAAACTATTGCTGTAATTCAGGCATTCTATTTTTCCACACAACGTTAAAGGGACGCACAGAGTAATGAGGAAAGAGGTCGCCTTGCAACCCACGAGGTACTGTATTTTCTGGGCTGTGGTACAATACAATACTGCTCCACAATCATTTTCGAATTATAAAATAAATTTATCTGTCGTATCTCTGCACATGGCAATAAATACCACACCGTGACACTGATTTCCCGTTCATTCGACTGACTAACCAGTCTACAACAGCATATTAACTGGCTTTCAGTGACTTGTCATCATTGATTCGAGTTTAGAGTGTATGTTGGTATTTTCTCACAACTGTACACCCTTGGTGTATGCAACAAGATCAAATAACCACAATGGAGTTGTGGAATACCNTTGGTATTTTCTCACAACTGTACACCCTTGGTGTATGCAACAAGATCAAATAACCACAATGGAGTTGTGGAATACCGATCATATTGTGAACATTCATTACATAAGCTGCAGTAATACTGTTTTGATGAGGTTCCGCGGAAATATATGCTCTAATGTTTTGTTTATGCGTAAGTTCTAACGTCGAACCATACAAGACTAACTGTGGTTAAAACGAGCTCGTTTACGGATTAACTGTTAATTCAACATAGGGNACTGTGGTTAAAACGAGCTCGTTTACGGATTAACTGTTAATTCAACATAGGGAAGTCTAGAACACAAGAAAAATATTTATCACAGAAGGTAATAAAAATATAAATACCAACTCAGGTAAGTCTAGAATTCACAGAAAGTAATAAAAATATAATTAGCTACTTATACAGAGTGATTCACGAGGAGTTACCACCACTCACAGAGCTTATTCCTTACATCATTTGGAACAAAATATGTCATATACATGTGGGTCCTATCCCTAATATTTACAGAGTAATGCGGCAATCAGCATACCCGCCCTACAGTGGAAAGGAGTTTTCAACACCGAGTTTTCAACTCTACACGATCAGCTGATTGGACCATTCATTTTCCCGGGTGTGGTGTATTGGTTTGGTGTATCTGCAATTTTTGCAAGAAGAACTGCCGCTGTTACTTGAGGATGTCCGTTAACAGTGAGATGTATGATCTTTCAGCATGATGGTGCACCTTCTCACTTCCACCGTGCTGTGATATTTCCCTGTGGGATGGATAAGACGAGGCGGTTTTCACCCCTGGCATCCACGATCGCCAGCTCTATCACCGCTAGAGTCTTGCGTATGGTGATGGATGAAGGATATTGTTTACCAAAGGACTGCACAAACACGTGTGGAACTACTTGCGCGTATCATGCATGCCGCTACAGAAGTCAAAGACAGCCGTGTGCAGCTACGTAGAGCAACACGTTCGATTCATAAGTATACGGTCAAGTGTATGGAAGTAGACGGAAACATTGTTGAGCATCTTTTGTAAGCTCGTTAGACGCAAATTGTGATGCTCATTTGTAAACAATACGGTCTGATAATACATCACTGTATTCACTTCTAAAAGGGTTATTATTTTATTCGTCATTTTTCAAATGTTTCGAAGTACTTTGTAAATATTTGGAATAGGGCCCACATTTATATGGCATATTTTGCTCCAAATTATGTAAGGAATAGGCCCTGTGATTGGCGGTAACTCCTGTAAATCATCCTGTATTTCTGTACAATGATCGGACACAATTAATTACAGAATATCATACGTTAGTGGTCAGAGGTCTTCATATTAAACTATAATCACCTTATAATGTCCTACGAATGTGCCGCGCTTCCTAATGCATTTTTAGTGGTATTATAGGTCCTACCTAGTTCCGTTACCGAAGACTGAGTTGAAATACTTACGGCTGTCGGTACGTCAATTCCCTGTTTTCCCTCTGAAGCGTATTGCCAGGTTCATGTCGCTGCGAGTGTAGACCACTGAGTGTGTGTTACAATGCACTTAGGACGGTTTTCATTTAAGTTCCTTCAGAATATTTTTTACTACTAGGCCTACAGAATATTTTCAACTATATGGCTGGACCAAGGTTAGCTGGGTACATTTGAGAGTCTTCAGTTTATTCCATCTGACCATTGTCTAAATGTGACGTAGGGCCTATATTGGTATATTTTACACTGTCATGACATATTCACACTTTGTGCTGACAATGCGAAATCGTTACTATTACTCACGTTCTTACTATTATGCACGTAGAGCAGTTAAACCAGGAGAAACAGATTTTGAAGTCCGGCAATTTAAATGCAATTTTTAATACGGCTTAAAAAATCTAACTACTTTTAATAGTTACTCGAACTGTAGTAATTATTTCAGTTCAAATATATGCAGTATTGCAAATGTTTAAAATTAATAATGACAATTGGCAATTAGTAGAGTCACAAACTTGGTGAGTTTGCGTATATGTATTGTAAATTTCATACTTTTTTTTAAATATATTATAGCAATTTATAGTTAGGTTGAGTGCGAGTTGGTGGCACGAACGACTCACGTTATTAAATAAAACAAAATATTGTCTTAGAGTTAGTTAGGTCTAATTTGGCTAACGAAAACATGCAGTATATACAATGATATTTTATTATTTGTCTATGGGGCTTTTACGTAATAGGAAAGGACATTGAGTTACTTATAACTGAGCTTATCATTATAAAACAATTCAATTTATAAGCACCACCCTAAAACTGACGCCGAAGGCTCATTCCGATGTGCGGATTACGGAGTTCGGCATGTCCAGTTGATAACTCATTGAACGTCGCATGATATCACCATAAGCAAAGGTATCACAGCGAACTCAAATCATTTAATTGTATTTCTTATTCTGTCTAGTTCTAAATTTAAAACAAAACAAATTTGTACTCCAGCGATACGACAGTTGCACTAAAGAGGAACTGTAGACCATTACGTACGTAAATAGGACAGAAATTTGCAGCAGTAAGTTCTTACAGTGAAAACACTAAACTACTTCCAGCAGTGTGTGAGTGTGTTAGCAAATATATTTATGCGTGTTATGAACATTTCCCAGCATGTCACTCGTTAAAACTTTGTCATTATTTTATTCTGTTCGGAACTTGATAGTCAATCTTTGTAATTAACATATCTTCAGCTAGTATATAATAGTGCTGCATGGTTAGACGAGTTTTCGGGGCATAATTTATTCACACACCATGTGCTACTACACCAGTTATATTGACGTGTGCCATATTCAACGTAGAAACTCAGCTTTCACAACGCATGCCATACCCCACCCCCTCCCGCAAGGGCCACCCACTATCCACCTACCTCAGGACACGTGGCAGCCATTAACGCCTACGACGAAGGCAGGAGCACAAGAAGTAGTTTACACATGTCAAGGTTAAGGCGTGGGCCCCACCCACCCACCACCCCGAGCACAGTAACATGAAACTTGTACATGCCAAAGAAAGGACGAGATAGACTGGCGATTTCCGCCCACGATAGAAATAAAGCACGTGCTGAAGGGTGATACACACCGAGAAAAGGCTGACAAGCTTGGAAGTTTGGGCCATGAGCCCCCCCCAACTACTATCAAAACACAGGAGAGTCAAAGCACGTAGAGGAAGTAGCCATTGTTTGGCACCTCCCACCTCCCCTTCCCCTAACGAAGGAATACACGTGTAAGGTTCTATGGAGGGGGGGTGGAAATAGTTTAAAATCCATATTGTGTGATAAGGAGGGGGTAAGTCAGTCATATTGGGGCAGTCGGGGTCAGTGATATCTCCGCACTGAGAGAGTGAGTTACGGTCGTCACACCGAAAGTCAGTTACACCGCGCGCCGAGAGAGGAAGTCAGTCAGTCAGCCGAGAGACTGGGGGTCGGACCCCGGCAGAGTCAACCAGAGACAGTGTTAAGGGGTCAGTGATATCGGGGCAGTCGGAAGCTGTGATACTCCGCGCCGGAAGGCGTCGGACACCGGGTGGGGACCCGCCAGTTCTCACATCGCCACGACGAAGGTAGCAGTTCAGTTGCACAGTCGGGTCAGTGATATCTCCACGCCGGAAGAGTGAGTTACCATCGTCACATCGAGGAAGTCAGTTACATCACATCAGTCGAGGGAGTCGTCCCGTCGGGACGCCGAGAGGCCGGGGGGTTGGACTCCGGCAGAGTTAGTCACGTTAGTTACGTCAGTTGCGTCAGTTGAAGTGAGTCAGTCAGATACATGAGTATCGGGACAGTTAACCAGTAACTCCACGCACCGATAGTCAGAATGTAGGGACAATCGACTGGTAATTTCCCACGCTGTGGGGCGCCGGTTGAGAGTCAGTTCGCAGAGACAGTCAGTCAGTGATACCCCGCCGCCAGAAAGCGACGATCGGCTGGTGGCGCGGCGCTCGGAAGCACCACACCGGGACGCGCATGGCATCGGGAGCCAGATCTTTGAAGTCAGCCGAGTCAGTTACAACCCCGCGCCGAGAACGATAGTCGAGTGGTGAGCTTCAACGAGGAGCGCAACGTCGAGTGAGAGTAGTCCAGTGCAACTCCGCGCCGAGAAGGCGGATGCCGGGGTGGGGGCCCGCCAAGGGTCCCTTGCCGGGAAGTGGGAGTCTTTCAGCCAACGCCGAAGGAGGAAGCCAGCTAAGTGCAGCACGTCAACGACAGCCAGTCCGAGGGCCCCAACTCACCAGAACACAAGTTACCGCCGGAGCAACACTAAACAGCAGAATACAGTTAAGTAACAATGTCGCCACTCAGGGACATGTCCTGTTACCTAGTGTCCCCCAAGCCGTCGGAAACGTAGCCAGAACACAGTAATCAGCCCTTCAGGTCCAGAACCCGCAGGATGAGTAATGCATGTGTTAATTCCCGCAAAAGTGCCGGGAATGCGTGTATGAATTCCCAGTCAAATAAACCTGTAAAACCAAGACGTCGTGACGTTATTCTTATTCACCCTATTAAACATTCAAGGCACCTTGTAGTCTGTGCCTGGTAACATTAACTGAGATCCTATGAGCGATCCTGTATCACACAGGTGGGGAGTAGCGTCAATATGTTTGTTAAATGAAATACTTGCAGTGTTAACATGTGTACAAAAGTTATGACGAAATGGCAATAACTCATGCATGATGCAAAACGAAAAATTTATCTTCACCATAACTTCATATTTCACAGATTTGTTGCTGTTAGGTAAGATCGTTAAGATCCATGCTCTCAGCAAGGTATATTACCATGGCAAGTATTGTAACCGAGTTACTGCTCATTGGCCAATACTTATCTGCTAGTTCTGATGAAACCGTACAGAATGTAACATTATAGGCTTTCTAATGTAAATTATAATAAGAGGACTAATTACTCGTCTAAAGATAATATTTTATCCATACATAAAAGGTAGCGTTTTTCACTAATTGACTCACCAGCGCATAACCGAAAGCGCTGGATCTAGAATAATAAAATGTTATGTTTGGTTTTTTTTTTTTTTTTTTGTGTATCGGCAAACAAATAATACTAGATATAACCTATAATTTATACATTTTTTTTTATTCTGCAGAAGTACTTACAAGTGCAAAAATGTTGTATCACTGTAATTTAAGTGTAACCTAGTAAGACATAATGTTAATAATGCAACTATACTTAATATACCTAACAGAAACTTCTCTAGTACTGCATACGAAGATATCACAGCCGGTGTGTGCTGCTGCATAGCGGCAACACCCATGAATTATTTATTTATATGCCTTAGTTCACGGTGCAGGATTTTTGTTTCTAATATTGACAAATAACTAGTGAATACGAAAGTTCGACAAAAAATATGAGACGACAATAATAGCTGTTTAAAGGGAGTGGTATTTATACGTGAATTTCAGTTTTGATTTCCTCACATGTACAATACAAAAAAGTCAGGATAGTGGAAAAGAAGGTAGAAGGTATATTAATGAGTTTAGAAACTTGGAAATAAAGAACACTATTTTGAATTGGAGGAAGCATCAGTTAGGATCCAGGTAGCTGTAAACGGTTTTACTTGAATTCTTGATATGGCCAGAATTCCAAGGCCACGAAGAGTACAGAAGACAGATAAAAACGATGCGGTGATGTTTCGAGTCCAAATTCTGACACGACTAAAAATAATTTTTACCACGAACTCGCGTGATAATATTGTTCGGAGCCCTCTGCAATCAGGTTGTTCCGTCGTCTTAAGGATCTCGGACATCACAATCGAGTGACGTAAGGCACAAACTTCGACTTTACAGATTAGCTGTACCCTGTCCCACATCGAAGGTAACAGGTTTCACTAACCCGTTAGGTTTAGTTCACAAACTGCTCAGTCGTTTTCAGCTATGTTTGCATACGAATAGCTTACGAAAAATTCTTGTTTCTTTATCTGTTTCCTGTTTAAATATAAAAAGCTGATTTAATTGTTCTCGCCTCATTTTTATGTATGATAACTTTCGTACAGAATATTTAAAGTAGTACAGCGATGTGCACCGCATTTAATACTTCGCCATAAAAAGGCAGGGTCGACGTTAAAAATTTCTTACAAGCAAGTGCCTGCTTGTGTTCCGGTACTTCCAAGTACAGGAGAAGCAAAAAACGGTTGCTGTAGATGTAAACCAGAAACTTGGAATTTGCGTGTACACTGAGAAAAAGGTTTTGTTGAATCAAACAAAGTTTGTTTGGTGCAACCAAATTAATTGTTTGTTAGAAGCAATGAAATATTTTGTCGTTGAAACCAAAATATTTTGTAGTTTTTATTTTTTTGCCACAAACAAAGGTTTGTTTAATGCAACTAAACGTACATTAAACAGNCCAAAATATTTTGTAGTTTTTATTTTTTTGCCACAAACAAAGGTTTGTTTAATGCAACTAAACGTACATTAAACAGCTTCGTTTATTATTAAAAAAAACACTTGAGGCGAGACCGGGTTTTGAACCTAATTTAGCTACGAACGAGCGTTACAGCTTAGCAGCCTTGGCTAAAGTGACTATTGATGAAGAAGCTATGTTTTTAATTGCATGCATTTTAAATATTGGACAACGTACGCAAATAAATATTTCATGTTTTACAGCTTTAATTTTCTAGTTTCCTGTTGAACTTGTTTTATCAGGATGTTTTTACCATTGTTGAGCATCAATAAATGCACAAACACTATTATTTCCTTAATTGTCACAAAAAAAAAAAAAGCTCTCGATATGTATTTTCAAATGGTGGCAATGAAATGAGCAGCCAAACAAATATATAAACTAATTGAACTAAGTAATTTGTAGACAGTCTAATTTATTTTGGCCAANTCTAGTTTCCTGTTGAACTTGTTTTATCAGGATGTTTTTACCATTGTTGAGCATCAATAAATGCACAAACACTATTAC
The DNA here is from genome assembly GCA_002778355.1 of Clitarchus hookeri. Lineage (NCBI taxonomy): Eukaryota > Metazoa > Arthropoda > Insecta > Phasmatodea > Phasmatidae > Clitarchus > Clitarchus hookeri. The sequence goes on along the minus strand of NQII01000299.1, from coordinate 30,359 downwards.
TTCCTTAATTGTCACAAAAAAAAAAAAGCTCTCGATATGTATTTTCAAATGGTGGCAATGAAATGAGCAGCCAAACAAATATATAAACTAATTGAACTAAGTAATTTGTAGACAGTCTAATTTATTTTGGCCAAACACACAGGATTAGTTAATTGAAGCGTGTATTTTGTTAGATAAACAAAATTAATTTAGTTGCTTTTCTAGCTTTGTTTATTAGATAGAATATTTTGTTTGAAAAACTAAACATATTTTGACGATATAAAAAAACAAATATTTAGTTCGCTACAACAAACCTTTCTCCCAATGTAGATTTAGCCATTCGAACTTTCACAAACTTTGGGTTTTCCCAGCCGCTAGAGCCCACAGTCACGTGGCCGGAAACTGGCAAATCCTCGCCAGCGACTTGTTTCCGAACCGTCTTAAAGGGGTTTTAGCGAGGGTGGAGGGGTTGGAGGGCTTGGAGGAACGGGAATGGCTGGGCTGTGGTGGAGTCGCGCCATCAGTCATCCCTTTTCCCTCTGATGCAGTCATTACCAGCAGCGAGTTACCTCCGCGTTCGGGAAGATTCCTTCCCTGGCCGGGGCACTCCCCCCTAAGACAAATGACGCCCACAACTTGGGGAACATTCCATACGCGGGAGTACGAGAGGCGGTCTAGTCTCGGTTGCCTGGCGATCGCCACTTCTCCTTCCAGGACGTGGCTGCAAGGCAGAAGATTGGAAATATTTGGGCGGCTCTTAACATCGAGGATTTGAGAGCCGATGAGGATGAAGTGAGGTGAGTACGGAGCAGAGCCGGAATTCAAGGGGGTGGGGGGAAACGGGAGATCCCCGAGAGAACCCGCTGGCTAACGACATCGTCCGGCACGATTCCCACATGCGAAAATCCGGGAGCAACCCCGTTGGGAATCGAACCCGGTTCGTCTAAGCGGGATGCGAGTGGTCTAACCACTACACCACCGCCGCCCTGTCAATGTTGAGGACACTCGTGGGAGACGAAAATCAGTCTTCCTCATCTTTAGTCTATGTTCGAGTAGTTGTTGTTGTCTTTGCTGTCACGGAGTCCTTTAAAATTAATAAACGCCTAGTTGGAGGGATCAGGGTGCACCTCTGGGTGGGTTTTACACTCTCCGTGTCTCTTCCATTCGGCAACGAATTTTTCGGGGTCAGCCGTCACTTCTGTAGTGTGACATGGGATGAAATCCTACCGCGGGGTGGTGATCAAATGCAAGGGCGGGGACAGTTGAGAGCACCTCAAGAAAACCCACCAGCCAACAGCAACGTCAGATCTTTTGTAACACATAAAAAAAAACCTGGGTGTGAAACTCCACTGGGGATAGAACCCGGATAGTCTTGGTGGGAAGGTGTTAAACTGAACACACAACCACTGCGATTCAATGCTTATGTGATACGAGTTTAATTATCGAGTACATAGCTAGTGCAAGTTTGATATAAGCACTCTTACGGAATCAACCCTCGAAAATTAAACCCTGGGCGTGTCTTCGTACATCAAAAATATAAACAACAACTGGAATACCGTGTTGGTAGATAAGGCAGGTTTTTATTCATTAGTAAGAATCGTCGTAACATCACCTTGCTGCTGCGTTGGTCAAGCGAAACTTTGAAATTATTAGGTAAGTAAATATTTTAGAAATTAGCACATAATACCACATTACCACATTACAAAATATCACATACATGCGTCGTGGTATGCTCCTGTGCCCACTGCACAGGCGAGAGCAAGGGGCACTTTTAACACTTACTGTACTGTAAACAACATGCACCATACATTAATAAGTTTACAGTACTGAAGTTGCATAATTAGCATAGATTAAAATTTCACGAGACGTTGAGAAACCTGCTTTATTTTTTATTATTAATTTAATTAGCAGCCATTTCACACGATCAAATATTTATTTGAATTCAACCAATTGAATTCACCTTATTGAATGCAGAAAGTGTTCACATGCATTTAAATGGACTGAATTCAATAAAGTGAAGAGATTTCGGCCGTTACAGCTGTTTGAGAGAGGCAGCATCGTGCAGTGGCGTATAGGCTGTTCACGGTTAATTGAGCACATTTGAAATCAACCTTTGAATAATGTTACTGCTCCTATCTACATATATCGTAATATACACATAGACCGGCATGTTCCCAGTAAAGTTGGCAACGGCGGAGAAAAAACAGTTAAATGTCTTAACTTAGAATTATAAGTGTTAGGTAAACAATTGTGAATATTGGATTTATTTACTTTGCTTCGTGTTTTTTTTAATTCATGTAAGTGTATGAACTAACAAATTTGTCAAATATTTACCTTTATAATAATTTTACAGTTTTACTTGATCGACACATGAATGAAGTCATCAGGTCCACGGAAATATCAATTTTACATAAGGCGGAAGGATACATAATAAGCATACAATTAGGCCTTGAGCAGGGCTTTAAAAAATGCTCTGTGTGTTTGTTGGTGTGTGTGTGTATTTGTGTATACCAATACTTATTGCAGACAATCACACACGGACTTTCGCCAGAAACAAACAGGCAACTTAGTACTGTAAGCATGTGCATGTGCATATACGTATGGTGCATGTTGTTCACAGTGTGTTAAAACTGCACTCTGCTCTCGTATATGCAATGGGCACAGGAGCATACCACGACGCATGTGTGTGGTATTTTGTAATGTGGTTTTATGTGATAATTTCTAAAATATTTACCTACCTAATAATTTCACATTTTCGCTTGACCAACGCAGAAGCAAAGTGATTAGGCTCATGAGGATGCTAATTTTACATATGGTGGAATAATACTCAATGTACCTACAAGTAGATCTTAAGCAGGGCTTTCAAAAGTACTCATTTTATAGTGAATACCCTATACTTGTCAATACAGATGTGCTAAATTCGCGTTAGTATTTGGTAACATGCTGGATCTCATTGCCCTATACCTACTTGAGCGTAGTTCTGTGGCATAGTCAGATTTTTTTTGTGGGACGGAGGGAAGGCTGTGTGTGGGAAGGGGGCCTTTATTGATTAAGTCGTGCCTATAAAATTTGTTTTAGCTGAATAACAACAGTATATGCAGACACATGATTTTCATATTTATTTTTACTGTCTTATCATACCGTTTTAATTATTTAATTTCTCACGCGTGTATGTAGTATCACCAAGGCTCCACCATTGTTACGAATTAGCTTATAGGTCAATTCATACTGAAAGGGGCTATGGGCGCTGCAAAATAATGAGCACAACAGTATAAAATGGGATTTATTTAACATAAGGATTGCACAATAACTATTTACGTGACTATTGATCGGGGGAGCTTAAATGGAATACTAAGATGCTAATAAATTATATTAAGTTTTATTACAGCACGCCACTACTATTACAATCTAATTGGAATGTCCCCACCTTGTTCATGTTGTCGTAAGCTGATTATAGGTGGTGGTTAAAGACGGCCGGACACATCCATCTCCACATTCATCTTCTTGGTCCACTGCCCCGATGACAAAAGACGCCGCTCCATGTGTTACCTTGGCCTATATCGGGCACGTTGTGTAATATTTTCGGTCCCGTTTACTGGTCGGTGGAGGGTATTTCTGCAACTGTATTTCGCAAGATGATATTGCAATCACTCTCGTGCCCTGGTTCAATGCTTGAAGGTGTGATCAGGCAGGCCGTTCAGCTAAGGCCTGATCATTTCATAACACTACACGCTAGGTACTGTATCGCTGCAGCCGATGATTTGTGTGCGTTTTACACGAAAACGGTGGGCCCTGGGCAGTTGCATCAAGATGATAATTTTTGTTCATTAGGTCATACTACTCAATAACCAGCATCAAACGTTTATAAATCCTAGTGGTAAGAAAGGTGTATGCTTGATGAGGGTACCACCCCTGTTATTTTTATTACGGTGGATGCTATTAGTGAGTGTTTGCCCTTTGGTTGAATATCCTAATTACATAAAACAATGTTCAAAGAATCGTATTTTAATTTCACTTGGTTTTTGAACTTCCGCAAAAGATACAGTTAAAATAATATCTTTTCAAGGGCTCATAGCTTCCTTAAAATACATTTTACTCGTAGGTATGAAGTGTCCGACACTTTATTTTGCACAAGGTATCACGTACGAAAATGGTGGGTCTAATTCCGCCCCACAGTGTGCAAGCCACAACCAACTATGACTTAATGAACAAACACAAAAATTTGGCGTGTATACATTTGTGGTGTAGTCTTTAACTATCTGAAAGTTTGTTATTCCTGCCTGAGTATTAAAAATAATAATCCCGTTTTTTTACGGGAGAGTATATAGTTGTATGTTTTCTTGTTTGCCATAAAGCATTTTATGGTGTTTACTTCTTGGGGGGGGGGAGAGAAAGAGAGTGATGGTTAGTTTCATTTGACTGTGGGATCGTATTAGCTGTGATGTTTATGTTGGGTGATGGTTTATTTTCTATTTTTAACTACACGCCGTCGTTACTATCCTCGTATTCCTCACTTGCATGTCATAGAAAGGCAGTGAATGTAGCCCTGGTTCAATAACATATCTAAAGGTTTGAAAATAATAACAAGGAAATTATGTTTTTTTTTATAAATGTAAAACTTAATTTTACATATGCTACATGGAAGTATATCAAGTTCAAGTTCCCGAATGATTTAATACTTTTGAAACCATCCTGCCAACATATTCCTGCCCGTAACTGACAAAACTGACTGAGCTATCTAAACTGATGTTGGCAGACAATTATGGGAAGTAAATTTTTATCCGAGTGTTTTATTGAAAGTTTAGTAGTTGTATGGAACTGGGCATTCACCGGCAACTGGATGATAGATGGGAACGAGGGGATGAGCTGCTGCCATCTTGGATAAAGTCATAGTGAATCCTCACGCTCTGCCATTCCACGCATGTAGCGGCCATGAATAAAGTAATCAGGCCCACAAAAAATATAGATTTTACATATGGCGGAATGATACATAATAAGCATACAAGTAGGTCTTGAGCAGGGCTTTCAAAAATGCGTCGATTAAGTGAAAATTTCAAATTATTAGAAAAATAAATATTTGACAAATTTGTTAGTTCATACACTTCCATGAATTAAAAAAACACTAAGCAAAGTAAATATATCCAATATTCACGATTGTTTAATTTAAACTTCTAATTCTAAGTTAAGACATATAACTGCTTTTTTTCCGCCGTTGCCAACTTTACTGGTAACATGCCGGTCAATGTGCCCATTAATATACACGTAGGTAGGAGCACTAACATTTTTCAAAGGTTGACTTCAAATGTGCTCAATTAACCGTGAACAGCGGAAACACCACTGCACGATGCTGCCCCTCTCAAACAGCTGTAACGGACATTTCACATGTTCAAATATTTTATTGATTTCAACCAGTTGTATTCTGCTTATTGAATACAGAAAGTGTTCACATGCACTTAAATGGATTGATTTCAATAGAGTGAAGAGATTTTGGCGGCTCTTAACATCAAGGTCTTGAGAGCCGATGAGGGTAAAGCGAGGTGAGTATGGAGCAGCGCCGGAATGAAAGGGTGGGGGAAACGGGAGATCCCTGAGAAAACCCGCCACCAGCGGCATCGTCGGGACAGATTCCCACATGCGAAAATCTGGGAGCGATCCCGCCTGTAATCGAACCCGATTCGCCTATGTGGGAGGTAAGTAGTCTAACCCCTACACCACTGCGGCCCCTTGAGTTCATTATAAATGGAATTATTTTTCAACGTTCTGAAGGGGTATTCACATGCAGCTCTATTAAAAAAATATTAAAGCTGGAACTTAAAATATTTTTACAAATATTTTAATTAAAATTAAGTTTAGTAAATTTATTTCGAACCTCTACAAACCATACATAACGCGAAAATAATTTGTCAACATCAAACCTAACTTTTTTTTTAAGATAATATATTTACTTTGCACGAAATAAATATATACAAACATTTTTGTAGCTTGAATGTGCATAAATACATTTTTTAAGACACTACATTTTATATTCTTACTGTTTAAAAAATTCTGAATGCTAGGTGAAAAATCGGNTATTTCGAACCTCTACAAACCATACATAACGCGAAAATAATTTGTCAACATCAAACCTAACTTTTTTTTTAAGATAACATATATTTACTTTGCACGAAATAAATATATACAAACATTTTTGTAGCTTGAATGTGCATAAATACATTTTTTAAGACACTACATTTTATATTCTTACTGTTTAAAAAATTCTGAATGCTAGGTGAAAAAACCGAATTACAGAAAGTCTTGAAGATGTTTTAAACGAAAATATTTTAAGGAATTTCAGTTGTTCAATGTCTTGAAAGACAAAATGGCAGCGATTATGACGTCCGAGTGACGTCACACAGCATTCAAGGGATTGAATCCAATCAATTTGAAGAAAATTTGAAGTGAAATTTTAGTGTCTGAAAGGGCGTTAAGTGCAGAGCAGGCGCACGTAACCGTCTTCGAGGCATGACGATAGTTAACTGCTGCACACGTACTCAACAATCTGAAACCCCATCCTTCCAGGTGCTTTGGTGTACACGGCGCAACGAGGTGAATGGTAAAACGCCATCTGTTGGTCGATGTCCTCGAAGCATTCATTAGTTTAACTACGCTCCTTCAGCGTGCGACTATCACACCCACGTTCAGTTGGGAAGCACTCTTTAGGATGTTGCTAAAGTTTTTTACGTCAGTGTATCTGCAGTTTGTTCGCGGTTTCTTCACACTTTTCTAATAGAATCTTTGAAGTATCATCCTATATGAAGTGCTTGGTTCTTCCCTAAATACGCCACGTGTCGCAAGCATTGTATACTCTGTTAACATAAAAGTATACCTACCTTAGTTTTGGTTAAATTGAACTTTTACTTGCGTTTTATCTATAAACTAAAATATTTCCTTTATAATTAATATGAATAGAAAACATGGAAAATAGGGTGTGTTGGTAATGCCAAGTAATAAATAGTTCTCATGCAAAATATTATTAAAGTGGGTGCACAGAAATGCGGTGTGTTATCCGTTTGCTGTAATTTTCTGGTTTTAAGCAGGGCTTCAGAAAAGTTGGTAGCTGCCATGAATGAACTATATGCAATTTATTTACAAATACAAATAGAATTGCCGAGCAGTAAAATACATTATAAAAACCAAATTTTAAAAATATTTATAAATCATTTACGTACACAAAATAATATTTATTTACGTATTTTGACTTGGCGAAGATAGGCGAGAAGGTGTTCATTTTCGCCTCTGTGGTTGGGGGTCTTTTTTTTCGTAGATGGCTCACACAGTGCAGCCCCATTTGTGAAATTGCGCATTTTCGCAGTCCCCTTGCTGGCGCCCGGGGCAGTTTCCTTCCCAGTGGACTGCACGAGTTGGGAGGAATCTTCCTCCATAATTTCCAGGTTGTGAGGAGGCGTCAGTGTCTTGGGGGTTTTCCTTCGTCGACGTCTCACACAGTGCAACCCCATATGTGATTCTCAGCCTCACTTCGTTCTCCTTACTGTTACGATCCATCATTTTCTTCTCTTTTTCAACCATATAGCTGTATTTACCATATCCTTCGTTAACAATTAATCTATTCCATTTGATAGTATAATCTTACAACCGTGACATGCTTTAGACAAATTTACTGTACAATGTATCCTTACAAACGATGTACATTGACGTAAGTCAGACTCTATTAAGCAACAATGTTTACACGGGGAAATTTTATTTTTTATTTATTTAATTTATGTTATTAAGTATGATCAATGAACTACAATAATTTTCCGCGTACCGACGAACACTTGTTATATTTGACACACTGGACCTAGCAACTCACCTAGCATCGCTAGTTTTGGTTCGGCACTCACCTTGATTTTGCTATAATATGCAAGTTATTTTAATTGTTAAAATAAAGGGTATTAATATAAAAATACACTATATGACTTGTTTAACTCTTCTGTGATGTAAAACATTTATGGATTTATATTTATAGATCTGAGGGGGAAATGGGAAATGTTGAAGGAAAAAGAGAAATTTAATAGTGAAAAATGGATATTTTATGGGAAAAGGGGAAATTTTGAGGGGGAAAAGGGAAATTCCAAGATGGCGGCCTGCTTCTGTTTTCTGTTCTCTTGGCTACGACTTACTCAAGTTCTACTACTTATTAGAAAAGTAAATATTTTACAAATTTGCTCTTTATACACAGATATGCATTATATAAGCATAAAGCAAAATAAATAATTTCAGTATTTAAAAATGTTTAACTAATACTTTTAATTCAACGTCAAAGCATGGAACTACTTTCCCTCCGTCATTACCAACATTACTGGGCGCATGCCAGTCAGTGTGTCCGTTAAAATATATGCAGGTAGGGTCAGTGTCGTTTTTCATAGGTTGATTTCATAAGTTCTCATTTTACCGTGAACAGCCTATAACCAACATTTTATTTTAAGTAATGTCTACAAGTTAAGCAGTTTTCGTACAAATGCAAAATAATGATTTTTTTTCGTGTCCAGCTCTCTTAAGGGCGCCTCCTACTTGATCTTCTTTAGCGCTTTTGAGGCTCAGAAGCAAACGAGCGATAAGGGTGAAACTGCCACGCGTTTCTAATGCCCAATCACTCCTGCGCGAAAGGGCGTGTAGTGTTTACGTCGTGCTGCGTGCACCTATTTGACTTTAAGCGATGACCCAATAATTTTATTGATGGAATATCTGAAGAAAATTTCAGTGCAGGTCCCTATAATTGTTTCACATGTTTCCGACCAGTACGTTATGAGATACAGCAAAGTGAAAAAGCCGTTTTAAGCTATGTTGAATTGCTTGGAAATAGTATTTCTAATGTGCATGACGTATTGAGATTGTTATTTGTACCTCGTTTGATCTGTATTTTCTTTTCGTATACCGGTACAACGGCGATACGTTTAGTGGTTTCTTAAAAAAAAATGCTGATTTCAAAAACATTGCAACACAATTCAGTGCTGGCCACGAAAACATGTTTTATTTTATATTTGTACCAAAAATTGTTGAATTCGTACGCGTTGTATGTGATAACATTTCCCTTCAATAAAAAAAATCACTTAATATTTTTTCGAATAATTTGATGTCAAATACAAAATTCTTGGAATGTATGTAATCACCAAATAACAGTTCATTCATTTTTTCAAAAAATTGTTAAAAATATGCAAACATTCCTTAACATTTAACATTTTTTTAAAATGTATATGGCTTGTTATTTGGCGATTACTTAAGTTCCACGCTACAGCTCATGGAATTAGTGTACTTTGCAAGTTTTTTTTCATTTGTATAACTTAGTATTTGTTATTACGTTTGCAAGAAAACAGAAGAATTTTGTCTTTGACATAAAATTATTCGAAAAATATAAATTGTTAAAAAAAATTTTATCAGAGAAAAATGTCACCACAAACAATGCATACGAGTTTAACAATGTTTGGTATAAGTTATTCACGTAAAGTGAGCACTTTTTAAGGTCAACTCACCGGACATTTACCACTAATAACTGTATTTTATTGCAGCCTCAAACGTCAACTTTCGAGAGTGGTGAAATCCCCACACCGTGCTTATTAGTCATGTGGCAATAATTACGCTGGAAAAGTTGCGGAAAGACAGAAATTGGCTGAATGGAAAATTTTGCATGGCCTTAAAAAGTGCTCTCTTTACCGTGAATAACATATACAATATAAAATAATTATTTCTTTTTGAGGTCCGACATCCTTGAAAGGAACGCGAGGGGGGGGGGGCTGACGTCATAACGGCGATGCCACCTGGTGACGATGCTGCCTAAGAAGGGGTGTTATTGAAGGTAGTTAAGCTCTAAGGGGGTGGGGGGGTTAGAGCACTTGGGCTGGTGTTGCACGCGCGCGCCAGCGACAATTGCGGTAATGGGGCGCTCGCTGTATCGCCGCTGCGCTGCTCCGGCGGCGGCGGGATTATACGCCGGGGCCCCGTGAGAGAGCCGCTGGACCACACACGTCGCTCGGATGCTGGAGAGACGGAGACGGGAGACGCCGTCTGTCTCTCTCTCCTTCCCCGGAGAGCCGCGCCCGGCGTGCAGCGCATCACGGAAACGAGTAGTTTGTCCCTGCGCCCTCCTTCGACGACGGCGTTTTATATTTAAAATAATACAACACGTATCCGTATATTTTAAATAAACAATTCGCATCCCATAAAATAATTCCTGTTATCAATTTTTAACATATTTCTAAAATCTTTCAGTTAAAAATAAATATATAATTTTAGGGGTTGCAAAAAATACAAATATTTTATTCGGAACTGTAATGATATCCAGACGACGCTTTGTCTTATATCGGAAGTAACATAAATCTATCTGTGCTGTATGTTATTTACTGGCAGCAGTGGTTTATGAGGCTACGGAACATAGTCTCAGCAGCGAATGATGTCTCCCACACGTAGGAAAACCTTCCTCATTGGTCGGTATGTTCTGCTGTTTACTGTGCAGACCATTGAAGCCACTTAATTTGCAACATCCCAGATAGAGGACACTGTGGATGAAAGAGTTAAAATAAATTCAATAAAATCATGCTTCGACATTGAATAATTCATTTTACAGGCATTCAATAATCACCGCTTACGAAGTCCGTGCAATATAAACATTTTTTTACATTAAAGTAGCAGATCTGCGTGGCATAGCAAAATTGAACGCCAGCCTACACCGTGAGAGGTTCTGGGTTCGAATTCCTGGCGGTTATTGCGAAGTTTATCAAGTGTTAAATGTAATTAAGGATTACTTTGATAGTCGACCGCCCAAATAGCCTACTAGTATAAATCAAGAACGTAACTAAGTCAATTAAATTTTTTTTAAAAATACGTTTTTTTTTTCGTTGTTACTGCTGTTATCAGAAAATTATGACGTAATTTCTAATATTGTTGGGTCTTTCAACTATTTTCAATATATTTACTGTCACCTGTGTGAAAGAATATCATTCCTGTGAATCGTAAATATAATACGGTGAAGTAATATTCTTAACTATAGACTCTTAACGGTAAATTGCTTTAGATCTACTTGTATGTGCACTGTGTAGTCTTCTGCCATATGTAAAATTAACATTGCTGTGAGCCTCATCACTTTATTCATGCGTCGGTCAAAAGAACTGAAAATATTAGACAAGTAAATATTTAACACAATTTGCTAATTATTATCAGACTTACTTGCATGCATTAAAAAAAACCAAAAGCTAAAGAAATAATAATTCCAAGTATTCACAAATGTTTACCTAACATTTTTAGTTCAACGTTAAAACGAGATTACTTTCCCTCAGTCATTGCCAACTTTACTGGACGTAAGCCAGTCAGCGTGCCCGATAAAATTTATGCAAAGTAGGTGCAGTGGCATTTTTCAAAGGCTGATTTTTAAAAGTGCTCACTTTATCGTGAACAGCGTATAAATGAATTACTTGGGAAAAGTACATGTAGTCGCTTTTCGAGCTTTAAGGTAGAGTAGAAGAAGAGTGGCTTCCAATGGACCACATGACCCGACTGTAAACCATGCAGAACTCAATAAAGTGGTCCGCACACTACTAAAATTGTTAGAAAAGTACGATTTATGTAGAATAGTCTATTCAACGCTTCTTTACACTTTTTGAATAAAACCTTTGAAAACTCGCCATAAATATGACGTATTTAGTTATTTTCTAAACATGCCATATAGCATAATCATTTTATACCTATATTAACATAAAAGTATCTTATTTTTCGTTAAAATGATGTTTTACAAATATTTCATTTATAAATTATATTTAATTTTTAATAAATATGCATAAAACAGTGAGAAAACACGCGTGTCGGTAGCGCGTAGTACGAAGTAGTTCTCATGCAAAATATTATTACAACTGAGTGCGCACGAATTTGGTGCGTTATCCTTTGGTGTAATTTTCTAGACTTATTTAATTTTAGTTTGCCCGAGGCGGAGGAATATCCTGGAAGTAGAACTTTAGCAGGGTTTCAGAAAAGTTTGATGTAACTGTGAATGGATTATATGTACAGTAGTTTCCATGATTTTGTGCTTCAAAAGCGGGAATATGTTCAGGTAGTCGGTAGCTTTATCCTAAACACCGACTGGAGTACGTAAATAAATGTTAGCGGTGACTTGGATAAATATTTTCATATATGAAGGTTTTAATAAAATATTAATGCTTCGGTTGATGGCCTTGAGATCGGTTTGTTTTTGTTGTACGCGTATTTAAAATTAGATTTGTAACTAAAGATTTTGACAATCTAATTTGTTTCTACACCTTGCAGAGTTACGAATAATTAATAGACACATAATTCGCTTTGTTTTCTAATGAAACTACATCATTTAAGAACTGTGCGTTTATATCACAAATGTCATTCGATCATTGTCAATTTGACTCGCCCTTGATGAATTCCAGCTCAGTAATAAACGCCGTACGGTTGCGTAACATAATAATCTGCAGTTCTGTTAGAGAGAAAAAAGCAGCAACCAATCCAATGAAAAAATGACGTTAGCTAGAGAGTAAATAGGATTGTTAAGTGCCAAAAAATAATGCAAATTTTGCACGTCAATAGGACTGAATGGATGGGAAGAATTCAAAGTTTGTTCGACCGAGAACTAGGACTGGTTATAACCTCGCTTACTCAGGCTTCTTGTGAAACCGTGCATATTCTACATATATCCCTGTAGTGTCAGAATATGTTATTTAAGAGCCAAATACCATAATTGGATATGAGCGCCCGCTTAAAAAAATGCAAAATAAATTTTTAAACAGTAACTATATAATTGCTTTAAATTACAGCTTTTGACTTTTTTGCTCATTACTTGTTATTTACTGTCGCTTAAATTTGTAGTTTGTATTCAAATATGTATAATATTATTATATCTTTTAACGCTTAACAATATTTAAAAAAATCTGTAACTCAAGTAAAAATTTCAACTTTAATATAACCTTAAGTAGTAAAATAAATCCATGCGACATTATCACTATTGTAAGCTGGCTTTAAAAAACTCATTATAGATGGAATTTATTTGTAAAAAATGTAGCTATAAACAAAAAAACATAATTAAGGTATTTAAGAAAGGTATGTTATATGGTTTTCAAACGCGTTTCGAATGATTAACTGAGAGAGAGAGTGTGTGTGTGTGTATATATGTATATATGTACATATAATGTATACATTTCTTCAATCGCCACCATTTTTTCAAACCCAAACAGGAATTTTGCTGGCTAGAAATTTTATCAGGAATATTATACGTTAAATTAAACACCTTAGCTTAAAAACAAATTATTTCGAATACTAAGACGAGAAACAAGTTAACACTACTCTAACCTCGTCTAAAAGTACCTGAATTGTCAAACGTACCTGGTGTTAGTTAGGTTCTTCACTGAATGATTGGTGAAAGCATGTTAGCGATAGGCCTATCTCCCATGTCCCGCAACTTCGGACTCTCGGAAAAAAAATTCTTGTTTTTAAAAGATTGAAATTAAACACATGTTTTACTCTCGAATATAACCGTCTTTATTTTTAATTTAATTGAAATTTTTGCCTTGCACATCGGCCAAGACATTCAGCATGCTTTTTTAGTCATCAGTTGAAATCCAACAGTGCTATGTATAAATAATGTAACAATTTAAGGAAATCCAACACCTACAATGGCAATATCGTAAAAATACGGTAAGTCCAGGATGGAAAAACATTAAAAGGAAAACGTAATTCCTCTGCTGATCAGCTATTTGCTGAGAGTTGTGGTATATATGTATATATAAGTGTGTATGTGACTTGGAAGTTTGCTGTTTCCATCTAATTTTGTAATCTTAAAATGTATTATCAATCACTTCAAGAAAAAGTTCTAAAAAAAAAACAAATAATGCATTAGCAAACACAAATTTGAGTGATAATTCATAAATAATTTTGCATTTTAATTTGTTTTATTTGTAAACAGGATAACTTGTATGAAAAAATATTAATTCGGATTGGGTTTGTAATTAAGCTTATTACAAAAAATACTAGTTTTATCAGTGCATTGAATGACACGCCAATTTGTACATAAACCTACGCCATTACATAAATGAATTTGCGTTGGTCTAAAACGTACCCCAATTGCAAAGAGCATTTATCAATATGTCTCCGAAGTAGGATTCTTCGAAAATTTCGTAAACTATTATTCCTCAGGCAGTGGTTATGAACATTTGTTAGCTGAATACAGGAAATAAATCATTGGGGTTCTATACTATATTAATTGTTTACTTGCTCCTCGTAACTAGAGTATAGAATTACGGAATCGCAATTTACACGTTAAACATAATATAGTACAATTTATTTTCATAAAATGTTAATTAGCTATTAATGAAAATATTTTTGTCACCTCCACTGTTCCATGAACAAACTTGTGTAATTTTTGCGTTCAGCTAAGAGAAAAGTGAAAGTTATCATTTTGAGTATTTATTTAATTTTCCAGGAATATTTATCTACTAGAAAAATACAAAACTGTACTTTATTCATGTAAAACAAAGCAACTAAAATTTGGTTCCTAAATATAAATTATTATGTGTTGTGACATAATACGCAGGTGCTCCGTAAACCCAACTGCATATCCAAAAAGTTAGAGCTTACAAAGTTGCAAACTTCTTTTTTTGCAAAATTAAAATTTTCTTATTTATAATCAACTGAAGAGTGATAATTTTCATTATACTNGTAGGAGTTTGAAATACAACCAGACATTTAAACAATATATAGGCTATTCACGGTAAAGTGAACACTTTTGGAAGCCCTCTCATTTGGAATAATAGTCAATAAATATATTTTATTTTAGTCTTAGGCGTAAACTTCCAAGTGCGGTGGAATATATACACTGTGTTTATTACTTACATGGCAATATTTATTTTAAAAGGCGGTTACAGGATAATAAAAGGCTGAAAGGAAAAAGTAACTAAGGCCCCAAAAGTGCTCACTTCATCGTGAACAGCCCATATATAATTATTATTAATGTTTATGGACAATGAGGTTAAAAACAATTTGTATGCGTTTATAATTTGTTTACAGCAATGTAACCACACCCATACTCTGTAAACTGTCAACTAGAGTGATGCAAGACGCAGCAAGATTTATATTGATTTGCGTTCAATGCATTGGTTGTTTTTGCACTTTGTTATTACACATATATTGTTTGAGTAGTGAAACGAGAGGTGTAACAGCAAATAATTAAAATAGCTTTGTTTTAATTTTTTTAAATACATATTTACCAAGATTAATAAAAAATGACATCTTGTTTTTCTTTAAATGCTTTCTGTTCCTGACACGCAATTGTCACAAACACTTCTTAATGATAGTTACCTGAAACAAAACACAGTTAAAACAACAGCCACAATTGATACAATATATTCACAGTATCTTCACACTTTTTGAATCGCACCTCTGAAAAATNTTAAAATAGCTTTGTTTTAATTTTTTTAAATACATATTTACCAAGATTAATAAAAAATGACATCTTGTTTTTCTTTTAATGCTTTCTGTTCCTGACACGCAATTGTCACAAACACTTCTTAATGATAGTTACCTGAAACAAAACACCGTTAAAACAACAGCCACAATTGATACAATATATTCACAGTATCTTCACACTTTTTGAATCGCACCTCTGAAAAATAACCCCATGAAAGAAATAGTCCTCATGCAAAATGTTATTAAAACTGAATGCCCAAAAATGCGGTGAGTTGTCCCTTTGGTGTAATTTTCTATATTTAGTCAAACTTTTCTTGCATGGAGCGGAGGAATAGTCTGAAAGTAGAACTTCAGCAGGGCTTAAGAGAAGTTGGAATTTTACCATGAATGGACTACAACAGCGAATGATAACATTGCTGGAAAATTCAGAAACTACCTTAATAAGAGTGTTCACAGGCTTTTCCATTTCTAGTCGAGAAACGGCAGTTGTTCACTAATTCCTCTTGAAGCTTATATCTTCTGTGACGGTCAGTAATGCCCTAATGCTTCTTTGCACTTCTCATGAAATGTTTATCATACATATAGACCATAAAACTCTGTGTGTGGTCGGCCAAATAATAAAAAAGGTTGCAATCATTTATTTGTCTGTATGTTTTCCTTCTGTATGTCGTCACGTTCTCAGTGGCTACGTTTTTGTCTTGACAAATGAATTTTTTTACTGGAATATTACTCTCGTATTGCGCCACCGCCCTTTCATAACGATCGGAGAGTACTCACCCCAACGCAGAGAAAGCGTCTACACTGAGACAATCATCCACGGTCCACACGACAAGGAAGCAGGGGCCATGTGTGGACGTTTGCTTCCAGCGAGTGTACACGGTAAAGTGAGCACTTATGAAAACCCTCTAGTTTTGAATAATAGTCAATACTTATATTCTATTTTAGCCTTAGGCGTTAACTTCCGAGTGCAGTGGAGTATACACGCTGTGTTTACTACTTACATGGCAATGTTTATTTGAGAAGGTGGTCAAAGGATGCAATATGGCTGAAAGGAAAAAGTAACTAGGACCTTAAGTAAGTGCTCACTTTACCGCGAACAGTCTATATCAGTAAGCACTGACCAAGCCTCGAAATTTACAGGATGATCCTGAACTACAGGTACAAACGCTGTGAGATGATTCCCTGTGCAAAATGGTACAGAAAACATTATACGACCAATGTTGTAAAGTAACTCGCAAGGGAGGTAGCCACCCTTTAAAATCGATATTTCAAATGGTTCTACCGGAAAATAATGAAACCTATATGAGATGAAAGAGCCATTCTGTGAATAATGTTTTCTTTAACCAAGACCTGAAACCTACGAACAGTTGTGGCGTACTATCATCCCCTGCATTGAGACATACCACCCCCCTGGTGTCTCAATGTCTGCAATAAATATCAATCGCCCAACAAGAACTAAGAATTTTAATTTATTTTTAAATACGAACTTTTCTTAGAACTGCAATTAAAGATAGTTAGGGGCCCAGAGCTAAAATTGGTAAAATAATAGTTTCATTTAACTACGCATAAATTTTATATTAATTTTAAATATGGTTTCTGTTGGAATGACAAAAGAGCAAATTCGATCAAAAAATTACTGTCGAAAACACGTCAGGATTCTGTTGCAGAACCATTATAAAACAATAAGAACAGTGAGGGAAACCTCTTTACTATGACATCAAATTAGACTTTCAGGCACATTCATTGCTTATTACATTTACTTGCTTAAAATACAGCGTTTTAAATTTTCTTGTGTAATATTTAAGAAGTTATTTAAAAAAAGCTGCGCAGTGTAGGAAAATTACTTTATTTCGGTGAATAGTTAAATGTAAAGATGGTGAGAAGGGGGTGGGGTGAATATTAAGGGGATAGGAAAGAAAACATCGCGCAGAAGTGACGCTCCCCGCGTCCAGGCATTTTTGGCCGTCAGAACACACGCGCTAGCGAAGCCTGCCGGCGGTCTACCCCCAATAAATATTAAGGGTGGAGAACGTGTCCAAATAAAGGATCCCGCGCCTCACAGCTGCAAAGACGGGCCACCCAAGTTTTCTGCACGTGCAGGCGGCATCCGGAGGCAACGGAAGCCACCAGGGCACGAACACAGCTACACTGGGCAGCCGCCCCAAGATACGCCGAGGTCCCACGACCCCGGGCTTCACCGCAATAAAACCCTGAGAGCTTTTGGGGCGAACGTGCGGGGAGAGAATAGCGGCAAGGCAGGCGAACCACACGTACGCCAAGCCAAGAGGCCACCCAAATATTTCCGCATGTACAGGACGAAGTGCTTAAACTTGGAAACCAGGATCGAGGGAGAACACCGGACCCACGTGCGCCGGAGGGCCGCACACGTTGTTTTATAACCCCGAAGAGGACGCGGCCATCCGGCGGCCACCTGCAGAAATAACACGAGTTCAATATGGCGATGGGAGCCTACAAAAACGACGAGAGAGAGGAAGGG